>JADLZK010004929.1:0-103862 GCA_015847255.1 Hyparrhenia diplandra | reverse complement strand
CGGCGGGTTTGGTCTGCGGCAGCTTCGCCGGATGGCGCCTAGGCTCGGGATCTAGTGGAGGAATCCGCGGCCCGAGGGATGTCGGCACCTCGGCGAGCAGCGGTCGAAACCTAACCCGGCCCATATCCGGGCCCATTAAGATTAGGGGTTGGATTTTTCTTTTTCTTTTTATTTTGTTTCCTGGATTTACCGTGGCGGTGTTTGGGGTGTCAAAACCACCACCGTTAATAGGTTGATTAACGGTGACCTAAGCTGGTGGCGGTTGCAAAAACCCGCTGTAAATAAAAAAACCGTCACCGAAAATATGCAGTAGTGCATCCCATTATGATTAATAATTTTAGTATCACCCGGATTTGCATAAAACCCATTAATTTTACTATATGCCTACAAATATTTCTAAATTGGCCCGTTCAATCGATATTGATGTATACAATAATTATTCTTAAGTAAATACAAATTTTGTGCCAAAATGAAGATCAAGTATATATATATGCATGCATAAGTGATGATAAATATGTATTTCTATGTTTTATCAACAAAAATACCCATAATGTCTCACATACCGACTTGGCAAACCTGCACAGGCTGACGGGATCTACGCCGAGCTGAAGAGAAGAATCGTAGTCGAGCTATCGAAGGCAAAACCGAGTCGAGTCCATCCAACAAACGAAATTTAAAAGATTAAGTGCATGCTACCGAGCTGTCGACAGAGATCTGAGGGACATGTGCAATTTAAGCCAGTGATGCGACAAACTGACACTGCACAAAACGAATCAGACACAAAAGATCAAAAGCCACCCATAACTGGGTGTCTGGCGGCTCCAGATACTGCTATTTTTATATTGGTTCAGTGATGGAAACAACAAATACTACAACTCACTCATTACGATATGACGCGCATTTGCTGCAGGGTTCAATGACCTCTCAAGCTAACAGTTGCGGCACATTTCACAACGTGGCGTTCAATAGCCTTACCTGCGGGCTCTTTTGGGCTTCGACGAGATCCCTCCTCAAGCATACATGGAGACGTATCGTCGACTCGTGTATCTTCCTTTCATGGCCACGGTGGCTAGTGTCTAATACGAGACGCTCTAGTATTGGCGCATGCGCAAGTATATCATTTGTCAACTCAATCGCATACTCTTTTGCAGAGCAAAAGCCAGTGATAGTGACATTTCTGAGATTCTTATTACTGTGTCGCAAAAATATGCCTTGAATGATATGAGTTATCGTCAGAAATGTCAAGAATAGAATCTTTTCCTTATGGTTGGTATCTCCACCTGACATGGTTCATCAATCAATATTAGTACTAAATATTTGTTGTTAGACTTAAATAAAAGACAAAAACTACCCATCACCAAATAAACTCATAGCGAACGAAACTATTAAGCCAGATTTTTCTAAATTCACAAACACAACTATAATGAGATGAAGATAGATTTGGGGAGATAAATGAGCTTGCACGCACAATCAAAAGTTTCCAAGCCAGGTGAACAATCAAGAAGAGGCCAGGGAACAAAAATCATAGTATGGAGAACGTGCTTGGATCATCAAGCACAATCTCCAAAGTGCTTGAGGTACAAGAACTTCACAGAAGTCCTCGGCTGGCGAGGTCCAAGCTGCTGCTGGGAGGGCGACTCCGACCTCGACCTCGGCCTCCTCGCTGCCGTCATGCAGAGTCCCTGCGCCGGCAGTGTCACCACCTTTGGGGCTGACCGTCGGCAGTAGCTACCGGATATGTCTTGCCCCCCCCGTGGAGGCGTCGCCTACCCCGATTCCTGCGAGATGGCGAGGATACGCCTTGAGCCGGGCCGTGCGTCGCGCGTCGCGGCAACCGTTCCACCCTCTCAGGGGCTACCCCGGTGGTGTTACCGTTGCGGGCGCCGTCGTGTCCGCCCGCCAAGCGCCCCTTGGCCCGAGCCTCATCGCCGTTTGTCGCGCTGCGCGCGCTCGTCCCGCGATGAAGAAGCGATGGCGGCGCCAGCCGGCGTCCACGTCGTCATGCAACCTAGTGATGCGTCGCCCCATTGCGGCGCCTGAACGAGGTGCGCACCTATTTGCGTGACGACACCACCGGTCCAGCGGCGTCTCGCACACCAGCGTCTCAACTTCAACCATCGGCCACTGCCGCCTCACTCGCCATCGGACGCCATGCCCCAACAAAGTCGCCGGCGTGCCCTGCCGATGCTGATGGTTTCACTCTTGTCGGAGGGCGGCGGCGTCGACGGCGGCACCCGCCTCACCATGGTCGCAGGCGACTGTGCCCGCCTCATCTCGTCGGCTCTGCTTCAACTGTTCGGCGCTGATCACGTCGCTGCCCGCTGTACTTTCAAAGCCCCGCTGTCTCTCTGTCTGACACGGGACACCGCGCTGAATTGCAAGATTCACGACGCCCTCCTGGCGTGCCACCCCCGCTGGAGCAGGTTTCCGGCGTCGCCCGGCCAGCCGTAGCGATGGACTCGATGCGCCGGGAACGTCCATACCTCCTGCGGTCACCTTCACCGTCGGGCAGATTTCATGCCCGCCCGCCGACGTCCACGCTGTAAAGGTTTGGGAGACGCCTCCCCGCCGGCTGAAGAGTCGCCATCGGCGGTGTCCGCTCCCGGCGCTGACCCGTTATCGTCGGCGGCCTTCTCCCTCGTTAGCCACCGAGTCGCCATGGTCGGCCCCGATGGGCGAAGAGGTGATGGCCGAGTTTGTGGCTATATCGGAGGTGCGGCAACCCCTCCACATGCACTCGACTGGTGGGGCGGAGCTCGTGGAGGCCGACTGCTGATGCCACGTCTCCACCGGGGCCTCCCCCATCCGCTGCGGCTCTTGGGCTCACAACGGGGGCCGCTTTCGCCGGTCGAGCTGACGGCGTCACCGCCGACCACTTCCCCGTCGGGAGCTCGGACGGCGGTGTGGCGAACGGTCTTTGTTGAGTTAGCCACGGCCTTGGCCGGGGCTCGGACCGGGGCAGACCGCCCCCGCGGATCCCGACGCTTTCTCGGAGTTCAGAGACCTCGACCCGTGCGCGGCGATTCGAGGAGACCCGTCGTTCGCGAGATGAGCTGCTTTGCTCCTGGAGCCGCCTGGTGTCTTCCGAAGGCGGCTCCCACTGCACCGGCTAACCTTGCGTCCGGCGGCAAGATCCGGGGTTTGATTCGCGAACGCCTGCGGCATCGCCCCTTATCAAGTCGGGACCGCGTCTCCATTCGACCCGCGCCTCGGTGTCCGCGCATACCACTACGGCGTGGTGATCGTATCAAGTCGCGACCAAGGGCTGCTAATGCGACCTGCAGGCTCGAGCTCTTGCGCCGGGCTACGATGAAGTCCGGGAAGGGAGGCTCCGACTGCCATAGAGGAGAGGTCAGGGCTGCCTTCAGGGGTGGTATGCCGCCCGGCTAGCGAGGCGCCGTTTCAGATGTTTTTGAGGGGCGATTTGACCTCACCGCCATGGACCTCAACACCGGGCCTAGCGAGGAGGTCGCCCTGTAGCCTTCCATTAGGGGTAGTCTTGTCGCAAACTAGTCCAAATGTAATCCCTGGTGTTGTATCCAGTAGTTGTTAGTTCTGCTGGTAATGTTTGGTTGCGTGGCGATTTGTTGTTTGAACTTTATTCTGCCCACGAAAAAGCAGCGCAACGGCGTGGTCTCAAAAAAAAAAAAAAAAAAAAAGAACTTCACGCCGCCAACATTGGTGTATTGACTTTCTGGAGAAAGAGAAGCATAAAAAGAACATGGTATGAGAACTTCAAGATTAGTACTCCGTGTTAGGCATAAACAAAAAGTAGACACTAACCTCATCAATGGATGTCAGCAAAAAGAGTTTGCACATTTGGTGCAATTGATGGAAGCTTAGTTCTGGCGCAATACAGCATGTCAGACTTAGTACTTATCATCTGTATATGGCTCAATTGCAATGCATTTCCAAGTGACATGTGTATTGGGCGGCCTAAATAGATGAACCGAGATAGCTTTGGAGCATCACTTTCAATCATCTGAAGCATCACATAATCTTGCACCTACTAAGAAATTAAGATGTGAAAGCTCATAAGGTATCTTCAAACAAACTATATCCTTGCATCTGTAGATGACCAATTGCTTCAATGCCAAAGATCTGGACAGAAAGGTACACAGCCTCTGCTGTAATATGGACGTAACACAGATGCACACTTGTCAGGCTACTTAAGTAGCCAACTTCAGCTGCAGGATGGAAACCACAGTGATGGAGGACAAAGGACTGCAATGAGCCCTCCCTCTCTGTAGATAACAATGAACATGGAAAGTTATACTCAATCTTGTTGCGCCAAGGCATCTGTAATTCCAATTCCTCAATCCCAGATGTAGTAGCAGCTTGAAGCCAGCGATCAACATAACTCGGGTGCAGATTGTCACAAGGGCAGGTTTGAAGTATAAATTTCTTCACACCAGTGCCAGAATGACTCGCCATAATGTGGTCAACTCTACTAATAAAATAACTTGTTATTTCATTTATTTTATTTTTATTAGGTGCGTCTTCAGTTATGCCAAACGTTTTCTATTGAATACGAGATTAGAAAGCAACGCCAAGAACGGAGAAATCTCCAAGACACACTAGAAGCACAGGCAGCATCTTTCATTGGCATGAGAGCATGTATTTGATAGAGTATATCCTGCATAAACAAGCATGGGAATCACACTTGATGTCAATAAAATAGTTGCAGAAAGGATTTATAGGAGCGATAAATAGGGCCAAAATACACTCTAATTTGCTAGCACTAGTCAAGATGGAAATTTCATTTAGTAATATTTAGAACCTCTAGTATCAACTCTGGTGTTCTCCAGCCACCTTGCACACCATCATCACTTCTCCTTCGCCAGCAAGTCAAGCCTTCTATTTCAGGCATTGATGCAGCTGTAGTTGAATCGAGTAAGAACATCAGAGAATGCCACGAGGAAATAGCACAGGCTATTGCAATTCCATTCACAAAATATGATTAGTTCGAGATCTTTGACTTTTAAAGAAAGAACTTTCTTTTGCACAAGTAGCGGTTAGGTTGCTTTAAAATTCAGAAGCTATTGATCAAACGATAGATTTGTTTTGGTTTTGGTTGAGAACGCTGTCATGGAAGGGGATATGCATCGCTTAAGTATGCAGGTAGACAGTAGAGATATGCTCTCGGACCCATAAGGAAGAAGATGCATACCACCCTGGCCTTGCCGCGGCCGCTTGCGCTGGACCTGGACGCTCTGCACCCACATCTGCTCCATCGCCACCTGACCTGAGCAATCTGCGAGTTGCTCTCCGCGATGGGTCAGGAAGAGGTTTGCCCCTTTATATGTTTCGGTTAAGATTACTAGTTGTCTCCCTGGCGGATTTGCCTGTATCGCAGCGGTGCTGGTGTGAAAACAAACTCCGATTCCTCCTAGGAATTGAATGTTTTTTTGAATAGGTCACCGGAGGGGGCTTAACCCCACCTGAATTTTCATTAAGCCGCTATTGTCGGCAGGATAGTGAAGTATTTTACAAGCTAGAGAGTGAGTGAGCTCAAGCGCGCGCGCACACACACACATATTTACATATTTACATGGAGAATAGGAATTGAATGTGAATAGGAATAGGTGATGCAGACCTGTTTGTTTACCTGATCCAGCAAAGGTCTTGGGCAGGCACAAGTTCGGGAGGAGGCGGAGCTGCCTGTATACTGCAAAACTCGGAAGAATCACATTTGAAGATCATCAGACATTCAGGCACATCTTTTTGCTCTGAAACGACATTCAGACTTTCAGACACTTCTTTTGCTCTGAATTCTGAAAGGACAATCATATACAAAATGCGTAAACATTTTGTGTTTACTCGCACGTGTGCATAAACTGCATATACAAAATGCGTAGCTAGTAGAACACACCAAGAGCATGCATGCTCGTGCCTGTGTAGAGCAATCATGCCCGTCGCTAACGGCCATTCTTGCATGCAACTCTGCACGCAGGAGGTCACACGATCGGCGCGGCGTCGTGCGGCTTCTTCGCGTACCGGGTGGTGGCGGACCCGGCCATGGACCCGGCGCTGGCGCAGCATCCATCTCCTCCCTCGCCGCCGTCTCCCCCGGCATGCCGCCATAACGGAAATCTTTTGTACATCTAAATAGCTCAACTAAGAATATTTCCTCAATCAAATATAACACATACAAATATTTTTATTATCGAATAAAAGAATACAATGCGTCCATCAGGGGCTAGCTGCCGCGCCTGTTTTCTAGTTGCTAAGCGAGTCCAGGCTCTCTCTCATTCACAAGAACTGCTGTTACACAAATTCATACAGCAGTCATACGTCAGCAACTTCACCGCTGCCTAATCTTTAGAGGAGCCACCTCCATCTGCTGGTTCAGGGTCAGCTGCTAATCGACCTGATGCATCTTGCTGATTCAGTGTCTGTTGGTTCGCTGTCAGCCTCTGATCCATCTGATGCATCTGCTGATTCACTGTCGTCTTCTGCTCCTACAACTGGTGATTCATCATAATCTGTCGATCCACCTGTTGCAACCATGCATATAGATTATTACTATTTCAACTGAACCTGGATATATAAGGGGAACTGTGAATCTATGCATGGCCAATGGAAAACCTGTAAGGCAAACTATATTTACATTGCAACAACGAAGTAAAATGATCCATGGGAACAACCTAACACAATGGTCGTCAATGCTCCTAGCTCGGAAGATCGCATGAGTAAATTGGAATTCATCTCTGGAGCATAGCAACATTACATGCATTTATATGGATGAAGATGACTAAAGGTGATGCAAAATAACAAGAGCACAGGAGGCTAGCAGAGTTAGACATAACTATTACCTCTCCACTTTAGAATGCCGGCGTGAGACAGCAAAGCCCACAGGTGGGTGATGAACTCGCCACCCTGTGCGAGGTACTCCATATGTTCCTGCACATTGTCGGATGGAGCGGCATAGACCAGCGCCCCGGCCCAGAATTCTGCTAGCACCTCCCAACGGTTGGACATTGCTTCCAGACGCTTCCCAAACGCCACACCCTGCTGGAAGATGCGGGCTCCCTCACTTGACTCATCATCTTGCCCTAACCTCCTCATCGCCTCCAATTTGTCCTTCACCCCATGAAAAGACATCCTCGCCGCATGTGCAACTTCATTTGTACACAGATTTAGTCCCTAGCTCTTTTCTATGGAGTAGGCGTGGCGCGGAAACCATCAAATACGCGCAATATTTTGATAGAGCGGCGGCCACACCATGATTCTTCTTTACAGTCTCCTCAACATCCTCATCCCGAACAGCGAATCCCCTCCTTGTGCATCACTAGTTCACAGTAACACGTCGCAACATGCCACCTCATTATAGTGACAGCATGGTCAGGAAGAAAAAAGAAATCCAGAATCAACAGACCATCCATTTCTTCCCATGAGGATGCCCAATTATGTAGTTTACCTTTGCTCTTTATAAGAAAATCAACAATGGCTGTCTTCACATCAGCGTGCAACTCAATGTCATCCCCGTCTTGACGCCCCACATTTCCTGGATCGCTTGTTTAATGTACTGCGATCCAAGAATCCCTAGAAAACGGGAACATATTTGGTAGCCACAGCCCCCGAGCACACTAAGTGGCTTGTTGCACTCTGTCGTGTTGATCGATTCGATCAATGAATATTGCCCAAGCTTGTTTTTCCAGAGAGAATTCTTGTCAGAGTCAGTCCTTCCTACAATCCATTTTCGTAACCTCATCCAACAGCTTAGCTGCTTACCATTCTTGATGTAATCACAGGCAAATGCAACTCTGGCCCAATTCGACGACCAACAGCGTATCAAATGGAAAAATTGCAGCAAAGCCAGGGACACCAATATAGCTAGAGTAATAGTAAGCTCTGTTGTGGTGGTGTCAATGACGATGGTGCCACCATGAGTAGTGTGGGTACTCCTCCTCCCAGGTATCACAGCTGCTACTCCAACAAAACATATTCCCATGATCGAAGCTAATGCCCAAATAGTCGCAACTTTTGATTCATAATAGTAAAGAAATGCTTTACTGGTGAAAAAAGTATCATAGAGAAAGGCCAACTCAACCTCAATCACCTTAAAGACCCTCTTATAGTCGATGGCCCCATCCCTGGTCATTAGAAGCCCTTCCAAGACGAATTTGTGAGCCACCCAATGCCTTGATTCAGCACAGTGAAGCCTATAGAAATGCCGCTGCAACAAGTGGGACAGAGAGAGGGACAGGCACACATCGCTCAAGAAATGGACTTCACTGCACTCATGTATCTTGTCTATGGTGATGACATCATCAGGCGATGATACAGTTGGTAGGAATTTTGCCTTGCTCTTGTCAAGGGGCCAGTGGACCACATAGCGGTACCCGATAAAGTCCCCGGGAAAACTTAGTTGATCTTGATCATCACATCTTGTTGAATAACCTTTAACTTCCGCTGCCATAGTCGCTTCAATCATTTGGATCATATCGCTGTATGCTTGGCAGCACAAGCGCTAGTGACCTATGAAATCCCTTTGAGGAGAGTGATGCTGGATAGCATGATGATGGCTATGTAACCAACATCACTGGAGATGGTCGAGATGCTTATCAGCAACACATACCCATAGTAAAGACAAAGCTGGTATAGCATGTTCCAGAGTTGGTTCTTGTACCTAGGCCATAGGCTGTGATCCAGTCGATGCAGCCAAAAGAGGGCGAGCAAGGACACAGCCCAGATGGGGTACAGCTCGCTCTTTCACTGGCGAAGATTGCATCAGACCAATGCTGTATGTGCCCAGGGACAGAGCTACCACATTTGCAGCAAGGACGCCCTTTTGGACGATCCAGTGACCGGACCAGCGGCGGCAGGAGCCAAAGGCAGCAAGGAAGAAGGAGAGGGCAATGGCCAGCAATGCCAGTGCCTCAATACGGACCACTGTCCCCCTAGGGCTCTTCCATAGATCTCTCAGCTGATGGGACAAGGTTGCTGAGGTTGCGGTTATGTTTCCCAATTTCTGCTCCACAATCCCCATGCGGCGATTACCCACCTTGAAACAAGAAGATTGTGTTTGTAAGGCAGGATGCCGATCTAACTGTAATTGATGTTTGCTAGTTGGTTCTATATACACTGTTTATCATATTATTATCATTTTTCTGAGGAAAATTATCATGCATTATTTCCTGGCATAAATAGCTAAAAGATATATATCCAAATCTTGTGAATGCTCACTTTTTTATGTAAAAACAATCAAACATTTTTAGAAAGGGGCCATGCTTCTCGGTTTGATGCACGGGGATTAAAGTGAGTTGTATAATCTAACCTTAGTTAGACACATCTTTTCCCGAAACACCAGTACAAGCTCAGAAGCTCACAAACTCATGCATGAGTCCAGATTTGGATATATATTTTTAGCTATTTATGCCAGGAAATAAGGACAAAACTTAAAAGAGAGAAAGTAAAAGGGTGCTTGAAGTTGCTGATGGACTTATAATAGAATTACAAAGAATGCCAATTTCACATATATTCAGAACAGGATGTAGTACGTACTTAGGTTAATATAAATGCCTATGCGATAGGGATAGAAAAGAGTTATGTCCTCCTGACATGTCTGAAAGCAATTATTATTTATATGAAGGGCAAACCAAATATTAGTGTTTTTACATAGCTCTTTCCAGCACTAGGATTATGGCCGAAAAAGAAAAAAAAAGGAAATCTGCATGTTATCATCGCAACAAGTGAATTCAGCGACATTCACTTACCATGCTTGATGCTTGTACCTCTCTCTTCCTCCACGAGTTGAGTTCCCCTGTTGGGTCAGCCTTCTAGCTCCTTTATCAGAATGGCAATTTCTCCTCTGATGCTGCAGATGTCACTAGGAGGGCTCCATCTCCTCATAAACTGACCAAGATGTTCTTGAAAGTAGTTTCCAGATCTGGGCACATGTTTAGATGCTTCATCATGTATATAGTTGCTCACCTTTTGCCTGTCGGTAGTCTTTAATTATGCGTTGCTCTTCCTCTTCACTTACGTATTCTGGGCACATGTTTAGATGCTTCATGTATATAGTTGCTCACCTTTGCCTGTCGGTAGTCTTTAATTATGCGTTGCTCTTCCTCTGCACTTACGTATTCCATGTACTGTCAATATTCTAGGAATGTATCCAACATTTATTCCTAGACTGTCCCCTTACCAAAATGATCTAGAGGATTATCTTTTATGCTACTAGTCTAACTCAACCTCGATCAATCGGCCATATGTCGGGAATTGGCTAGCTAGTCAAAATAAAAAAAGATTAGAACTTTGATTTGGGTGGGTGTGGCTGCTATGTGTTGGGCTATCTGGAGATGCCGTAATGATGTTATTTTTAATCAAATGAAATCTAACTCTATTTTGCAGATAATTTTCAGATGAGCGTATTGGTTACGCTCTTCGGCCCTCTGCTACAAGTGACAGAGACAGCCAAGGAAGCACTCTCAACGGCGAGCAAGAAATTAGAAATTATTGCTCTAGAGATTTCCAATAAAGGATGGAATCATTTATATTGTTTGAACTAGCTTCCTGGTCGATATATAAGACCATGACTTTCTCTTTTCTTTCATTGAAAGACTATGTAATAATTGGATGTGTACATCCCTGGATGTAGAGGCCGGATATGATTATCCATTATCTAAAAAAATGTAGTGTCAATATTCTAGTTCTAATAGTGGAAGCAAATGGAGGCTTTACAGTGACTCACACAGCTGCACTGGCTTAAGGCTATAGGTCACATGTTCTCTATTGTGTCCTTTTTAGAGATTCTCTGTTATGCTTTTGTATGTTTAAAGGTCCTAGATGCCTAGAAAAAAGGGGGAGGGTGAATAGCCTATAAAAATTCTACAACAACCAACACTTAAGCAACTTTGTTAGAAACAGATTTAAGCGAATGTTGCGGTCTTGTACAAGGGTTGCAAGCCTCTTATCCCACAATTCTAATATTGATGTGATCTCTAATTCACATCCCCCTCCAGATCTGGTTGGGCACCGTTAAATTAGTCCCCGCGCCTCCGCCCCGCCCTTGCAAGACGCCCTGTTGCAGCTCCCATGGTGCTCATCCGCCCGAAGTCGGCCCGCGCCTTCAACGACAACATCGGCTTGCCGCGGGCTGATGATGAGGTCAGCTATTGGGAGAGAACCATCCATGGTGGATCTGATGGTGGACCTCCGCCGGAGCTGTTGGAGGACGACGACCTTGATGGCCCTGACGTCATCCACATGCCCACGGACGGCGACATGAACCTCTGCGCCGCTATCACGTATGCCTACATCGACGAACTTCGGCGAATGGGCATCCCTGGTGACCCCGGTCACGCGCGCTTTTCTCCGCCTCGCCGACGGCGGACTTCGTGAGAGTGCTCACCTCCACCATCGGGGCGACTATGTCGCCCTCTTCGCCACCCCCAGGCGGCTCGTCATCGTGACCCAAAGAATCCCCCATCCACCTTAATGGCGGCGCGCTAGTTCGCTTCATCCCGGCTAGCAGCCGTCCAATCGCTTCAACCTTGCTCCAAGGCACCATGTCCCGCTTTGCGCTTCCCAAGACCCCCCTAAGCACAAGAACATCATCGATCCCCCATGCCTTCAGCGGCCTGGGGAATGTCATTGAGATTGACAGCGATGCCATTCTAGGGGGTGAGTACGCAGAGCTCAAAGTCATTGTAGCGTGCCGCAACGCCGAGCGCATCCCCAACAATGGCGTCGTGCACATTGTCAACCCCAGTGGCCTCGCTACGGTGTTCCCAGTGGACAAGCTTGCACAATGGGATCGTGCAGCGCATGCCCGAGGACCGGATGGGCGGCCCCTTCCTTACCTTCCAAGTAACAGGCGTCTCCCTCCGGGAGTCGGTCAGCAATTGGACCGGGAACAATGCCCTCGGGTGGCGGCCGCGTCGCGGGGGGCGTGAAACGCCGCGGGCGCTGGTGGTGGTGGTCGCGCGCACCGGGTGCCGCGCCACCGGATGGGGGCCGCCACGGACGCGGCCGTGGACGTGGTGCCTCCGGATGGCTCGCCCAACCACCGCCGTTGGCCACCCTGGCCATATCTATGTCGGGCAATCATGCCGGCCGTCACCGTGTGCGTCGCCCACCACCACTGCAGCTCCTCACCTCGTCGCCGGTTCGGGATGCCGTCACCCTCCTACGCGGCGCCCGGCCTGCTCTCCATCACGGTGTCCATCCCCGGTCCCCGACGTTCTCGGCTTCATCTCAAAGACACCAACACCTCCAGCGGTGACACTCGCCACTCCCTCTCCGTCACCTGTGATGGCCTTGCCTTGTGTGACCCACACGCTGATGGCAACCCGCCGGCGACAACGCCGCAAGCTTCCCGGCCGACCTTGGACCCTCCCCGAATGCTCAACTTTCCGACCCGGTGGGGTGCGCCGGCTGTCCCTTCATCACCGATGCTCACAAGGTTGCGTGTGCTCCGGCACGCGCAAAGACAACCTCTTTCGCAACCACGGTCCGTCCGAACAAGCCCACGTCTAGGCCGCCGCCGCCGCTCCCGCCTCCTTCGCCGACATGACCACAAAAGCGGTAAACCGTCGGGCTCTCAAGGATGCACTTGCACTCTTGCTCCGCCGATCTCCGTAAGCGGTCATCGACGAAACATCATCGCCAAGAAGAAGAACCCCCATAAATCTCTCGGATGTGGCGCGTCGCAAAGGCGGTATGAGCCGACGATGATGCGCCCCGAGGTCGATCAAGCCGCCCGCATCGGCTTAAACAACCCTTCGCAACCGGGACCGAAACCTCCCCCTCTTCTAGTTAATCTTTGTTTCCCTAAGTTTCCTTTCAACCGTGTGAACTAAGTTGTTGTCTTGAACCTAATGAATAACCATGCTTCTATGTTTATCGTTATGTCCTGGAATGTCCAGGGGTTGGGTCGCGATGATAAGCGTGTTGTTGTGCGTGACCATGTCCAACGTTATCAACCTCATATTGCCTGCCTCCAGGAAACAAAGCTCCACACTATTACACCATGGGATTACAAATCCTTCTTACCTTCAAACCTGGATGCCCACCTCTGCAAGCCATCTGATGGTTCTTCTGGGGGCCTAGTCTTAGCTTGGCGCAGCTCTTCGTTCACCCTCCTCTCCTCTTCTAACTCCCTCTATACCTTAACGGCAACCCTACGCTCTAACATGTCGGACCTTGTTCTAACCGTCACCAATGTCTATGGCCCTGCGGACCACTCTCAAACAGATGCCTTCCTATCCGACCTTCACGCCGTAAGCCAAAACATCACCGAGCCCTGGATCATCCTAGGAGACTTCAACCTAACTAGAGACAGCTCCGAAAAAAACACCGCACACTTCAACCATTCCTTGGCCAATCGCTTCAACAACGCCATAGATGCACTTCAACTCATCGAGCTGCCCCTCTTAGATCGACTGTACACGTGGACAAACAAACGGGACGAACCTACGTTGGCTAGGTTGGATCGAGCTTTCACCTCCCCCTTCCTTTGCTACAACTTTCCCGCCACAACTCTAATCTCTCGGTACTCGCCCTACTTCCGACCATGTGCCATTCATCACCAAGATTCAAACCAACATCCCCAAACCTCAATACTTCGACTTGAACGAGCATGGTTCCTAGACAGCTCTTTCCTTCCTTCGTTTCTACCGCTTGGCATTCCACTCACCGACCCGGATGCGACCTCAAGGTTGGTTGCGCAGATCAAAGCATCGCGTCAGGCTTCTAAGGTTTGGCTGCGTAAGCATCGCTCCCCACCACAAATCTATCATAATTGTCATTTTCTTATTATGCTATTTGACTACTTCGAGGAGTACCGAGTTTTGAGTGCGTAAGAACAAAATCTCCGAGCTCGTTGCATCCGGCGCCCTACACTTGTTCCCGGATCAACGAGCAGCCCTCTTTGAAGCAAAATGAGCCAAGATGAAATGGCTCAAGGAAGGAGATGACAACACTAAGTACTTCCATGCCGCAGCCACCACGGGAAGAGAAAGAACTACATTGCAATGGTGACAGTGGATGGCCAGCCTGTAACTGCACATGAAGCCAAGGTTGCTGCCCTCACAGCCTTCCACAGATCAGTGCTCGGCGCAAGTACAGCTACAACTTGGGCATTCCCCATCGCCAGCCTATACCATGACGTAACCGACCTCACCGATCTTGAGGATCCCTTTACTGAAAAAGAAGATTGGGAGGCTATCTGGGGCCATGAACCGGGACAGTGCACCAGGGCCAGATGGTTTTGGACTGGCATGGTATCAAAAGTGCTGGCCAGAGATCAAGGAACATGTCATGGCCTTCCTAAATGAGTTCTACTCACTCCAGTCGGACCTTGACAGAATTAACAGGGCTCACATTGTACTCATTCCCAAAAAAGAAGGAGCCTCGGCACCCAATGAGTTCAGGCCAATTTCGCTCTAATTGTCCAGTCAAGATTGTGTCCAAGCTACTAACAATAAGGCTACAAAGACATATAACCAAGCTGGTGGACACTGATCAGACTGGATTCATCAGGGGGAGGTCTATGTCAGAGAACTTTGTCTATGCAACTGAACTGGTGCAAGACGCCATAAGAACAAACTCCCTACTTTGTAGTACTCAAGCTTGACTTTGCAAAAGCTTTTTGACTCGAGAAATTGGGACAACCTATTAAGTGTCCTTGATGCAAGAGGTTTTCCAAATTTATGGAACAGATGGATGAGGAGACTTTTTGAATCATCACACTCTGCAGTCCTAGTCAATGGTTCTCCTGGACCTTGGATCAGATGCAAACGGGGCTTAAGACAAGGAGATGCACTGTCACCATACCTTTTTATCTCGCTAGCGGATGTACTACAACAATTAATAAGATCCGATGGAGGTATTAGACACCCTCGCTAGTGACTCACCATGCACGGTTGCGCAATATCACGGATGACACTTTGCTCATTGTAAGAGCCGATACTCAAGATATCAACCGGCTCAAACCGCAATCGAAAACTTTGTCACTGCCACGGCCTACATATAAACTTCTCAAAATCAACCATGGTGCCTATGCATGTTCAACAACACGACCTCGATGATATTGTGCAAATCTTGCAATGCAAACTGGACTCCTTTCCACAAGTATACCTGGGCCTCCCACTCTCTAATACCAAGCTCAACCTGTCTGCATTTTCACCACTGATTGCAAAAGTTGACTATCTACATGGCAAGCATCACTACTCAATCATCAGGCAAGGCTTACACTGATTAACTCTGTCATTGATGGGGTCCTAAATTACACAATGCAAGCAATAGCCTTCCCACCGGTATCATAGCTGCGGTTGATAGCAGGAGAAGGGCTTTCCCCGTGGTCGGGATCGAGATAAAACCTCGAGGGCTAAATGCCTGGTTAAATGGGAAACAACTATGTTATCAAAGAAGGAAGGAGGCCTCGGCATCAGGGATCTTGCAAGACACAATGTCCGCTTGTTTGCTCAAACTCATTCACCGCCTCCATCTCCCCAAGATTCAGCTTTGGGCAGCATGGGCACTTCAAAGACGACATAGTAAACATGGATGGACCAACAGAGGGCAATCACTGGCAATCCCTTGCAGCACTTCTTCCAGCATACAGAGCAATCACCACAGTCACGCTTGGCAATGGTCTATCCACTTCCTTTTGGTGGGATCGCTGGACGGGCACAACTCTTGCTCAGCAATTCCCTTGCCTACTCAGCCACTGCATTGACACAACCCCCTCTGTGGCTCAAGTTGTCGCCCACGGAATTGACGGAATGCTGGTGCCACAACTATCAACGCAAGCGCAGCAAGAGCTTCAGCAGGTCAACGATATCATACATAACGTCACCCTCTCCCAGAGCAATGATAATCGGTCCTCACCATTCTTCAAAAACCAATGCCTCAAGACTGCTGCTGTATACAAAGCAAATATATCATGTGGTGTCCCCAGTAGAATATACTCCTTCGTCTGGAGGAGTAAGGCGCCGATGAGGGCCAGATTCTTTGGATGGATGCTGCTACAAGATCGGGTGCAGAGTAGAGCTAACCTATTCCGCAAGAACGCCCTACAATCCAAAACCTCGTGAGCTTTGCAACAACGAGCCCGAAACATCTCTACATCTGTTCTTTTTTATTGCTCGCTTGCTCATGAATTCGGACACACATTGGCTTACAATCATGGCCATTGGACATCAAAGAAATCTGAACCTACGCCGTCCACTAGGAGTTCCAAGCCTGCACTACAACACCTTCATCCTGTTGTGCTGTTGGCATATTTGGAACCATCGACACGACGTCGTCTTCCGGCATGAGCCGCCATCAATGCCGCGCTTGCTTGCTTCTATGAGACAATCTGCAAGACTATGGAGTGCATGCCTCCCGGTGCAAGACAGAGCAGTTTCTGAAATTTGGTGTAATCTCCTTATGCTGTAAATATTCATCTCAACTTGTAAATAACTCCCCTCCCAAAACTCCATAACCATATGTACATACTCCACTAAATGAAATAAATTCAGGTGGGGATTTGCCCTTCCTAAGTGACCTTTTCAAAAAACACACAATGCTATGTCACTAATTTACACCTAGGTGGTCAAGCTAACTTAGCAAGAGAGATACTAACTAAGCAAGATACAACTACATAGGTTACTCAAAATATATATATCAAAGTAAATGCAAGAGTAGTAGTGATTGTTTATACCGTCGGTGTAGAGAAGTGGAATGAATCAATCAATCACAATATCAATCACAACAAGAATTCCAGTGAATACCAAGGCAAGACATTGACACGATGATTTAATCCGAGGTTCACTTGCTTACCGCCAAGCTAGTCCCCGTTGTGGCGATTCACTCACTTGGAGGTTCACGAGCTTATTGGCGTTCAATGCCAAATCCATAGCCAGGTGCCGCACAACCAACACAAGAGAGGATCCACAAGCCACGAGCAATCCACTAGAGATGTCTTTCGTGATCTCCCACGGGAAAGGCTCAAGAACCCCTCACAATCCACCGGTGTGGCCTCGAACAATCTCCAATCGAGCTCAACACCTCTCCGTTGCTCCAAGCCGCCTAGGAGTAAGCAAACTCCAAGAGTAACAAGCGAAATCCGCAGCGGAACACAATCACCAAGTGCCTCTAGATGAGCAACTCAATCAAATACACTTAGATGCTCTCCAAACTCACCAAGGAATGCAATCAAGCAAGTAGAGTGAGTGAGAGGGGAGTGGCTTAGCTCACAAGGATGCAATGTCAATGGAAATGGCCAAGAGACTGTGCACGAGCCGGCCAACACGTATATATAGAGGAGGCCACGCTCAAAGAGCCGTTGCCCCCTTTTCCTCAGCTTTCTGCGTGTGCACCGGACGCACCACTGCGTCCGATGTGCCGATGCACACCACGTGTCGCCCACGGTTCAACTTCAGCCGCCTGATCTCAACGGTCGACATATCTCGCGCGCCGGATAAAGTGACACCGGACGCACCGGGGCCTCGCCAGACGCGCCGGTGCACTGACAGAGAAGCAACCGATCGGTTGGCTCTCACCGAACGCATGCAGGGTTCAGGACCGGACGCATCAGTGTGAAAAACGACGTGCATCCGAAGCGAGTCCAGTAAGGTTTGAAACCTTCAAAACCCGCACTAGACGAGTCAGGTGAGGGTCCAACTGACGCACGGCTACGTCCAGTGCGACCACTCACACAGTTGCCCAATTCCAGGTGACGTCAACGCTTGCACCGGACGCGCCCAGTGCAACACTCGCGTGCCGACTTCAGCCGACGCATCGGGGCGCCGACGACACGGCGTCCGGTGCCAGGTGCTGTGGCTCTTTCTTCACCTTTCTCAACCCCTTGCTTCACCATATGCCAAACACAAAGTGTCTCTCTTCCAAGCTTCTAGCTTTTTGACTTTTTTTTTCCTGTAGAGGCATCCAATCAGCTATATGTAACCTACTAACCCTAAACCCTAAACCACGAACTCCCAGATATTTGATAGGAAAGGTCCCAATTTGGCATGTAAATATTTCAGCATATGTGGTGGCCCAATTGCCATCATCATAAATTGTAAGAACTTCACTTTTTAGAAAATTGATCTTGAGGCCAGCCATCAATTCATATAGGCATATTATTGTGTCATCGGCATATTGTAAGACAACAACACCATTTGATGGCCTTGAATCGAATTTTATTTGACTCTATGGCTTCCATCCATTTTAGGTAGCTAACAATATTAAGTCAAGGTAAAAAGATGGTTTTACCCATAGCAAAAAACGCAGAGTTTTACTCTATTTGTGATATTAAACAAATAAATTCATAAATGGCAAGGATTTGCTCTTTTGAGAGACCTTGTAATGCTATTATTTACGTACCCACTTTTTTTACCACTAACAAACTATGTCAAGCAAAGTTCACATGTTTACAAAACCATAGGGCAAACAGCATTATACAGCACATGGTCAAGAATAGGAGGGAATTTTTTACGTTACCAGTCAGACCATAATACTACACATAATTGATCTCTCCTTATTAAAGAAAAAAAGCGTCTGCTGTAGCAACACGCGCTGGCAATCATGTTGTGCTCCTGATTCTTCAAATTAGCAGATCGCTCACTACTTATCAAAATTTTATGAAGACGGACATGGAACACATAAGTACCACTATTGAGCGTATCCATGTTTGTGGGTGTAGCTGTGAAATTGTTTATTCTGAATACTTGCTACTGTCAGTTAGATGAATGTATGTGAAGGACCTAAACGGCGACCAGGGGGGTTGAATGGGAGCCTCGATTTTCCTTTTTCAATTTTGGGTCATCGGCTCAACCCCAACCTCAAAAAGCAAACTTAAATGAGAAACGAGAATCCCAACTCCTATCAAAAAGAAGCGGGTCTCAAAACTAGAATACCAACGCCAACTCGTGGACGAGAGTAACTAGATAAATTCCTCGGATCGATAGAAAGTCGATGCAAAAGACGGAACTCAATTTGGATCGCACAAGAGCAAACCGCCGACGAAACAACTTGTCTAAAAATAGAGATCGGAAAGAACGAAAGCTGCACAGCGTGCGAGAGCAAGCAAACTGCTGTCAAGAAATCCTCCCAAGATAATTGAGACAATCTAAGCTATAGGAAGCACACAATCAATTACGTTCTCAATTCTTGAATTAACTAGCATGTTGTGAATGCTTCCTGTAGCTTGAAAGAGACAACTCAGAAATACTCAGAATTTTCATTCACCCAAGCACTCACGGAAACAAGCTAGATGAGCTGAACCAAAACGCAGAAGGAACAGAGTGCTGCACTTGTCAGCTGCTGACACCGATCGACACAAGTTGTTGCTATTCTCAAGAAATTTGCAAGCTAAAGCATGTTGAGGATCACGTACAGCAAGGAGATGGAATTAAGTACTGAACTTGGTTCACCTTGCCGAGTGACGAAGCTGTTACCTGCTCTTGCTGAAATCCACTGGCTCAGGCTCAAGCATCAAGAACAAAAAAAGCACATGCAAGAAGAGAAACGAAACTGCAGCTAGGCCGGAGGTGCTGCTCTCTGGAATCAAGATCGAGCAGGCAAACGAGGAACAGGACGAACTGAAAAACAGCTAATTGCTTGCTTGAAGAAACGTAGATGATCTGCAACCTGACACATAGAAACTGCGTTTTCTGATGCGCTTGGCACCGGCGAACAGCAGCCCTGCTGTTGGGCCATCGGCCTCCCTCACCAAACTCATGTACGGGAGACGCTTGACCTGGTGGGGAAATCACGAACAGCAATAAGCGCAGGCGAGTAGTACCTGATCAGGCTAGGAGGCGAATGGCGCTGCAGCGCTGCTGCTGTTCCCCTGCCTAGGACACAAACTCAAACTCAAGAACCGAGAACCAGAGGCCACGAACAGCGAAACATATAGCCACAAAATCGACCGGATCTCTGCCAAAACAAAAAGGGTCGCTCCCAAATTTCTCTCAGATGAAATTCACCTACCAGCGAATCTATTTCCAAGAAATCGTCACCTGAGATCCATCCAAACTCCGGGAAAAGCAGATCGAAAATATGCACGAAAATAAGAACAACTGCAGTACACCATGAACGAAAATCACGCATAAAAAGTGACTTCAATCTTGATCTAAAAATCCCCGGAGAGGCATGAGTGGACTAAGGGCCACTCTTCCTACGAACAAAAATCACAGCAAGAATCCACACAAAATTTGGTTCTTGGACCTCTAAACAAGAACCCTAAAAATTGGAGAAAAATAAAAATGAAAATAAGAGAGGCAAAGAGGGGAGGATGGCTGCCATCCTCTATATATGGTCCTTATTTTTCATCCCTATTTTCGCTTCTTCGATACATATGAGCCAAACCATTAACCCTAGGGCTATTTTGGTCGACCGGGTAATTTTTTGATCCGACGGCCACCGCGCCTCCTCATCTCGCAGCCTTTGCTCCGCGCAATCTCCCGTGATGCCGCCACGTGCCATCCTTCCGTCCACCGAACGCCCGGGTTTTGAGGCCCAAACCCGTGAAACCCGCCGATGGTTTTGAGGCCCAAACCACCAAACCCGCACCCGTGGTTTTGAGGCCCAAACCACGAAACTTGCGCCGATGGTTTTGAGGACAAACCACCAAACCTCCTCGACACGTGTCATCGCCGTCTTGATCACCCGAAGTCGCCAAGTCATCCGGAGCTCCCCCGGCCCGCCTCGCACGCCGCCTTGACCCGATCGACACGGTCCCACCACGCCCTCTTGCATTCGCCGATGTCCCGGATGTCGCCCACCATGGCTAGCCACCCGGCGATCCGGTCCCTCGGTCCAAGCCTCACGTCCGTCCTTCACCTCCGCGGTCCGTCGGCCCAAGACGTCCTCCTTGGCCCCTTCACCTCGCCGTCATTCTACCATCTCCGAGCTCCACACCCGCATAACACGAACCAAGAGATACGTCTTTCGACACACTCCACGTGTGCCGTGAACATAGCCGAAGCATAAAAGATAAAAGAAAATAGAAGGAGAATGTTGATTTGTTGACAATCACTCCATCACAAAACTAAACACATGTGACCTAAATCAACCATGTGTTCGCAGTATGGCTGATGATTTTTTTTTGCTAGATTATTAATTAACCCCATACGGTATTTATTTCATGTAATGGAGAACGCACATCATGTTACAATAAAAATCTGATGTGCTGATGATACATCTGATGACACCAATTTATCTCAGCTACTCAATCCTCATTCCTGACAAGACGCTAATGATACATGAATAATGCTAAATATTATATTTTAGAAGGGTTTTTTTTTTTTTTGCGATAATGGAGATTTCATTCATCAAATAGAGGGAGGATTACAATCTGAGGCCAACAGACCAGAAACACAAGCCGGGGCCATAGACCACCACCCGATCCGAGTTTCGTCTGTGACCCGTTTTGCTAACATATGTGCTACCTTATTGCAAGAGCGAGAAGCAAAGGAAAACTTAAACTCTTGAAACACAGTACTCAACTCCCTAATCTCCATCAGAATTGACATCACGCTTGATCTTTGTTGTTCTCCAGCTTGCCAAAGTCGCAGCAGTTCTTGGCAATCCGATTCTAGCCAAACTCTTTGGACTCCAGCTTGCTGTGCCAAGATCAAGCCATCCCGGCACGCTAGCGCCTCCATAGATAAAACATCCAGGCAATGGTCATACCACTTGGCACCTCCTCTTATAAAATTCCCAAACTCATCCCGTATGACAGCACCTGTTGCACCATGCCATTGACGCTCATAGAAGGCTCCATCTGCGTTGCACTTAACCCAACCTGTTGGTGGTCCTTCCCAGCAAGGTTTAGTTTTTTGGACCATCAGAGTAGGCCTCGAGGCTGGATTTGCAACATTCACGACCACATTCTCCTTTGGTTTTACGATTTCCATTAGATCATGGGCCATGTCGATAGACCATTGCACTGCTATCTTTATAGGTGGCTGGTCTTCACCATGTCGCCGTTTGTTCCGCTGCATCCACAACGAATACATGCCAATGATGAAAATGCTCCTCTCTTGGTCTGTACAGCACGCTGGTTGTAAGATGTCTGATGCCCAGGTCTGTGAGTGCATTCCTGGTAATTTTGATCCGGTGAGGAGTTTGACCTCCCGCCAAAACAGCTTTGCTATGGTGCATTCAATCAGAACGTGACGAATTGATTCACTGTCAGCTCCACAAACATCGCAGAAGCTTGTTGGCTCAATGTGTCGATGGTGCAACACTGATTTTGCGGGCAAAAACTCATGAAGCACTCTCCACCAAAACACCCGCACCTTTGGTGGAACATTGAGCTTCCATATTTTCTTCCAAACTTCCTCACCCCGAACATCCCATCATTGGCAAGGTAGCCTGCTGATGTTCCTGTTCGAGCTTCTGATAAGCTGTCTTTACTGAGTACATGCCGTGCTTTTCTGGCTCCCAAGCCCAGCAGTCATCTTGTGATCTGAGTGGAATTCGGAGTATTGCAGCTGCATCCACCGGGAAGAAAATTTCCCGAATCAGCTCCTCATTCCAGTGTCCTGAGGCAGTCATCAAGTCAGACACCATGGTCACCTCCTGTCCATCTCTAGGAGTCAGTGGTCTAGCATCAAAATGTAGAGGTATCCACCTATCTTGCCAAATGTTTGTCGAGGTACCATTGCCAACTCTTTTGATCGCCCCCGCTGTACCACTTCCTTTCCAGCCAAGATCGCACGCCAAGTATGACTGGCATGCTTCTTTCTTGTAGTGCCCATGAAGCCCGAGTCATGGAAGTACCGGCCTTTCAAGACCCGGGCACAAAGACTGTCAGGACGTGTAAGAAGTCTCCATCCTTGTTTCCCTAGCATGGCCTTGTTGAAAAGGTGCAAGTTACGAAAGCCGATGCCGCCTTTTGATTTGTGCTCTGTTAGTCGTTCCCACCTGAGCCAGTGGATGTGTTGACTATTTGCTGATCCATCCCACCAATAATTCATCATTGCACCCCTTATCTTCTTGCAGGTTGTTTTGGATAAGAGGAAACAACTCATTGAGTATGTGGGCACTGCTTGCGCAATGGCTTTGAGAAGGACTTCCCTGCCTGCATTACTAGCCTCGCGGCCACTCCAGGTACCGATCAGCCCTCTAATTTTTGTAGGAATGAATTCAAATGCTTCAGACGTAGAGCGGCCCAGTGCTGTCGGCAGCCCCAAATATTTATCTGACAAAGCCTCAGTTGGTATATCTAGCTCATTACGTACCAGTTCTTTAATCTCTTCTGGGCAATTATTGCTGAAAAAAATGGTCGACTTGTCCTTGTTAACAAGCTGACCTGACCCCTTGCTGTACATGTCCAAAATCCTCCGAATCCTATCAGCCCCTCTTTGCGATGCTTCTGAAAAAACAATGCTATCATCCGCAAAAAATAAGTGCGATATCCAGTATATTTTAGAAGGTTACCATGTGTATAATAGACTGCAATTTAGAGATTCAATTGTGGTATGCATGGTGAAAAATTTGGGGGAAATAGGAGACCTTTACGGACCCGTTTTACCTAAGCATGGCTGCTTCAGGTCTCCTCCCCTCAGCCTCGCCTCACAAATGCTTCTACCTCTTCTGATCATAGAGAATGACTTTTCTCAACTACTTGCACGAAGAAACTCATCCTGCGTGATCTTTCTCATAAATGAAATCGCCAATCGGGAGAACCAGTCGGTGATTTGCGTTTGTTAGGATGAGTTTGTATATACAGAAATGGCAGCAGATTCCAAGAACAGGCCATATAAGCCGCCCTTTCCCTCTGCAATCGAACCGCCTCTCCTGCAGTGCCTGTACCCTCTGACCCACAACCAACGTCCACTTCACCTCCTATTCATCTTCCCATGTATCATCCTCCTCCAGTCCTCCCATCCAGCTGCCACAAATTTACTCAGAGCTCCTGCCAGAAAATAAAAAGGAACTTACTTTTTTTTGAGACCACGCCGTTGCGCGTTTTTCATTAAGCAGAATAAAGTTCAAACAACAAGACGCCACGGTAACCAAACAGTTGCCGAAGCAGAACCTAACAACTACTGGATACAACACCAGGGATTACATTTGGACTAGTTTGCGACAAGACTACCCGCCGAATGGAAGGCTAGGCGACCTCCTCGGCTAGGCCCTCGGTGTTGAGGTCCATGGCGGTGAGGTCAAATCGTCCCTCAAGAAGCATCTCGAAACGGCGCCGCTTAGCCGGCGGCATACCACCCCCCGGCAGCCCCGACCCTCTCCTCCATGGCAGCTGGAGCCTCCCCTTCCGGCACTTCATCTCCCAGCTTCCGAAGCAAGAGCCTCTGAGCCTGCAAGGTCGCATTAGCGGCCCTTGGCTGCGACTTGATACGATCACTACGTCGTAGTGTATGCGTGGACACTGGAGTGCGTGGCCGACGGAGACGCGGTCCCGACTTGATAAGGGGCGATGCCAGAGGCACGCAAATCAAATCCTCGATCTCTTGCTGCCGGGACGCCAAGGTTAGCGAGGCAGTGGGAGCTTCGTCTTCGGAAGACACCGGAGGCGGCTCCGAGGGAGCAGCAGGCTCATCCTGCAACGACGGGCCCTCCTCGAACGTCGGCGACGGGTCAGAGGTCTCGAACTCCGAGGGTGCCGGGGGATCCAAACGCGTCTGTCCCGGTCCGAGCCCCCGGCCGCGTCGGGCGAACTCAACAAAGACCTGGTCTGCGCCACCGGTCGTCCCGAGCCCTCGGCGGAAGTGGTCGGGCGGTGTGACGCCGCCATAGTAGCTCCGACCGGCGAAAGCGAAGCCCCGCAGGGGAGCTCCAGCACCTCGGCACGGATGGGAGGCCCCGGGTGGAGACGTGGCGCAACAGCAAGCTCGGCCTCCACGAGCTCCGCCCACCAGTCAGAGTGCAGAGCATGTGGAGGGGTTGCTGGCACCTCCGATATAGCCACAAACTCGGCCATCACCTCTTCGGCCCACCACCCGGTCGACCCATGGCGACTCGGTGGCCAACGAGGAGCACGGCCGACGCGACAACGGGTCAGCGCTGAGCGGACAACCTGCTGATGGCGACCTTCAGCCGATGCTTGGGGCGTCTCCCAAACCGCAGCGTGACGTCGGCGGGGCCGGCATGAAATCTGCCCGACGAGGAAGGTGACCGCAGGAGGTATGGACGTTCCCGGCGCACCGAGTCCATCGCTACGGCTGGCGTCGCGGCAGCGAACCTGCTCCCGCGGGTGGCACGCAGAGGGACGTCGACGAATCTTGCAATTCCGCGCCCGGTGTCCCGTGCTGAGACAGGAGAGACAGCGGGGCGCGAAAGTACAGGGCAGGCGACGTGATCACCGGCCGCATAAGAAAGCGGAGGTCGACGAGATCAAAAGCGGCACAGGCCGCCGCGACCATGGTGAGGCGGGGGTGCCGCGCCGACGCCGCCCTCCTCTGACAAGAGTGAAACCATCAGCATCGACAGAGCACGCCATGACTTTGTTGGGGGCATGGCGTCCGATGGCGAGGAGGCGGCGGTGGCCGATGGTTGAAGTTGAGACGCCGTGCGCGGAGACGCCGCTGACCGGGTGGCGGCCGAGCCGCAAAGGTGCGGGCACCCCGGCCCGAGGCGCCGCAAACAGGTCGACGGCATCACTAGGCTTGGCGACGACGGACGCGCCGGGCGCCCACCGCCCTTCCACCGCGACGAGAGCGGCGGCGGTGGCGACGGGCGACGAGGCCCGGCCATGGGCGCTTATGGGCGGACACGACGGCGTCCCGCAACGGCAACACCACCGGTAGCCCCCGGAGAGGGTGGAACGACAAGACGCGCCACGCGACGGTAGGGGCCTCCGGCTCGAAGGCGGCATCCTCGTCATCCGAGGAATCGGGTAGGCGACGCCCTCCACGGGGCGCGCATATATCCGTGTAGCGCCGCCGACGGTCAGCCCCAAAGGCGGTGACATGCCGGCCGAGGACTTCGCGACGGGCGCAGGAGCGCCGAGGTCGGAGTCGCCGGAGTCGCCCTCCCAACGCAGCAGCTTGGACCTGCCAGCCGAGTGGTGGCCGGGGATGAACGGGCGGCGTCAGCAGAGAGGTGAAGGAGCCGCCGGCGCAGAGTGACGCTGGCACGGCCGCACTTGCGCCCCCAACGACGGTGACGGGCGACGCAGCGCCAGCACGCCGCCGGCACCCCGGCCCGGCGAGGCAGCGGTAACCGGGTGGAAGGAGGCGATGGCGACGCCGGGCAGACGGCCGCACCAGACGACGCCGGGCTCAAGAGAGCTGGCCGCCGAGGCCGTGGACGCCCCCGAAGCCGCGAGCGCCCGGAAGGCGGGGGACGGAGCTGCGCCCGGCAGCAGCTGGCCGTGCTGCCCCCGCGTGACCGGGCGGCGGTGGCATGGGGCCGGGCAGACAGGCTCCTCAAGCGCGAGGACCACGGAGTCCAGAGGCGAGGAGAGGCACGCCGATGACAGCCCGGGCGGCCGGGCGGCGACGGACGGCCGCCGCATGCCCTGCTGCCCTGATCTCGACGGAGGTGGGCAGAGGCACAAGTCACCATGGACAGATAGATCACGAGGTGGGGAGTCGGGATCTGTGGCTAGGGGAAGAGGGGAGGCGTGGGGAGGCCAGGCTGCCTGGCGGCGGCGGCGCCGTCGCCCTTGCCTGGGGGCGGGTCGGGAGGAGGGGGCGGGTCGGGAGCATTCATTCTCCAGCTCCCAAAAAAAAAAAAAAAAGGAACTTACTTGAGCTGTTTCCTGTCAGCTACATCACATACAACACGACTCGATCCACGAAACATCATTCAGTGTGTCAACTAATGGCCTGCCCTTTTAGCTGGCGCATATAAGAATTAGATATCTGATTCCACAAACACAGTAAAAGACCAAATACCTTTTTTGTGATCACGCCGAAGCGCATAAAAGACCAAAGACTACGGTTCTGGGTGTAGTGAATAAAGAAAATCAAAAGTGCAGTAAAGGCACAATTGAAATACTCTGTAAGGATCAAAAATGGATTTGAAATCTTTTGATCTAGGGCGGCAACAGAAGGAAATTGAGAGGCGGCAGAGAAATAACCAAATCGCCTAGAATAGAACCTGTAAGTGATGTCCTCGATGGAGGAGTAGCCATCGATAGACTTCTCCATGGACCATGGCGACGTTTATGGTGCAAGATTTGCTCTCCTGCTGATCAGAGAGAGCAATAGGGAGGGTGGAGACGTTTGCGAGCTCCAAGAAGCAATGAACCAATACAGTCTACAGAATTTCCAAGGTGAGTTTAATGTGCAATTTTGTGTTATTGTCTCCCAAATCTTTAGTCCCCCCTCTTGATAACTACTTACTCAAGTGCTGATGTCAAAAAAAACATCACGTATAGATATTGGTCCAAATGAACAAAACCTGGTTTTTGGTTAGGGCATCATATCCATTCAAACCATCGATCAGCATTGAGTTGGGAACGTTCACCAAGCAGGGGATTCTCCATTATCGAGTTGAGATACTTATCGTGTGTCAACTGTCAAGAGAAGGTCATCTAAATCCTTTGCTGCATCGATTCAATCAGATAAACGGTCCCAAAAAACCTCCAGGGCCTCAAACATAATGTAGTATCGCCTCTGCTTCAATTGTCTGGCCGGTGATCACATCGCTGCCCGGTGCACTTCCCCGTCCCGCTGTCTCTCCTGTCTCAGCACGAGGCACCGGGCGAGGAACTGCAAGCTTCGGCGTGGTTGCCCACCTCAGCACACCTCCGCGTGTCACCTGCGAGAGCCGGATCGCCACCGCGTCACCAGCCGTGGCGATGACCTCGGTGCTCCTAGGGTGTCCATGCCTCGACCGACCACCTTCCTCGTCGGACAGATCCTATGTCCGGCCCCATCGACGTCCACGCTGCAATTTGGGAAGGTCATCGCCACTAGGAGTCTTTGTGCCGACCTGCTAGCGCCGCAGTCGTGCTCGTCGTTGCCCTCCGCGAGTCGCCGTGGGTCGATTGGTGGGCCGAAGGGGTGGCGGCCGAGTTCGCGGCGGTTGTGCAGGCGCCTGCAACCCCACCACCTGCTCCACGCTCTGACTGGTGGGCGGAGCTAGTGGCAGCCGAGTTTGCCGTCGGGCCGCCAGCGCCCGGGCCTCTTCCCCATCCGCCCGAGGTGCCGGAGCCCCGGTGGCGCCCCGACGGCCGCGACTTCCGCGCGTGAGCGTAAAGCCGCCGCCGCCCTCCTCCTCCGATGGCTCGGACGACCGATGGGCAGACCAGGTCCTGCCGAGTTCGCCCGCAAGGCCGGGGACTCGAGGTGACAGATCGCGTCTCGGAACCGCCGCTTGCCTCGGGCGCAGCCGGTTGGCGAGGCGGACTTTGCTTCGCACCCACACTTGTTTCCCCCGTGCCGGCTCTGGGCGTCGCCGTTTCTTCGATGGTCACGCCAGGTAGGACGGCGGATGACAGCTCCGCCCGCTTGCGCCGCCGACGGAAGCCTCCGTTCAGGCCTTCATCGCATCCATCACCCTGCCACCCAGAGCCCTCGCTTCCGAGCCGCCGCGATCGCGATCGTCGAGGTTGGTGCACGAGGAATGGAGGCTCGTAAGAAGCTCCCGCTTGGCGCGAAATTGGCTTACCGCGACCCGAACCCGAACGACAGCGCTTCGGGTGATGCTCAACAAGATGGCTCAACAAGATGGACGGACGTCGCCTAGACAACCCCTCAAACACCCCGGACCCAGATTTGGCGGCACGGTTCCATGAACGCTTCGGGGGCGACAACCCGACTGTGAGTCCGGAGCTCCTCCGCGAGCTATTTCCGTTGATGGCTAAGGGAGTGATCCTCAGTCCTCACTCCAGTCCATAGCTCTCTTCTTTGCCGCGTCGCACAATTAGTCTTCTTAGTTAGTACAACCAGTATTGCTCCGCCGTTAAAGTCGGGCGATTTGTGTTAAGTGTTGCCCCTTTCGGACTTCGGCACCTCGCCATTGTTCAACAGAGGTTGTAATCATGACATTTCTGATTTCCCTTAATGCGATGCACGCGCACAATGCGGGCTTCGAAAAAAAAAGGTCACAAAGTGAATCATCTCATTGAACAGAATTGGCGTTCTGAAGAACTGAAACAAACTGAGCTATGATGCTTGTTCCTTCCTTTGTAACATGGTGAAGAAACAATGCAGTTAGGTTTCATTGTCTTCCACACTCTGGTAAGCGAGTGATCCACACGCTTGAGCTTCCACAAAAAGTTGAAAACCAATTTGTTAGTTCTGATAACTTGGGGCCAACAACATCCATAAGATACTGGGCAAAATCACCCTGCCTAAGAAGAGTACCACTTGATAGTGAGGCAGTGGGCCTTAAATTGGTACGACTTATGAATGACATTACTTCAAAACTGGAACCATAGACCTTAAAAAGCTGGAACCACAAAAACCACTTCAAAACAGTAATTCTCATATAGTATGTGGCAATGAGAAATTTTGTAGCACTATGTTCTTACTGCACTTGGTGCAAACCTCAATGTTTGCAACACTCCCATCTACTCCAACCTTATAAGATTGTTGCCTGAACATAACTGAAACAAAAGAAGTTTTTTATATATCTCATTGGGATGACTACACTAATATAATGGAAGATGTGACACGCAGATTGAAGGTCACCTAGTGTAGTTAAAGCCCTTAAAAATTTCCTTTGTGTGATAATGCACATTCCAGCTGCAAAAAGAACGAAAAGAAAAAAGAAAAAAAAGCAAGCTGTCACAACATATCTGTTGAGAACGAATGAACCAAGGAGGCATGGATCCTCATGTCCATGACAGCGACATCACTTGTCAACATCTTTAGAAAAAACGAAACAATTGCATATTCTGTCATGTCCCTAAAAGCTCCTTCTTGAGAGTCTTTTTAAAAACTCCCTAGGACTACTAAACCAAACAGGGTCTTAGTGGTTAAGTATTATAGGCATATTCTAAAATGCAATGCACTGTAGATTTCTGTTACTAGTGGAAAACAAACAATTGCAACCTTACAAATTATAATAACTAAAGCCTCTACATTGGGGAAAGCAAGAGCAATTGCTCTCACCAAAATTAAGCAGTGCACACTGCACAGCAAGAACAATATAATGTAGTAATTAAACTGAACACAAGAAAGTGGTATTGTGCTGGACATGGGCTTGAGCATTCAGCAAGGCTGAGTGATGGTGCTCCATTGTAAGTGTGTAACTGAGGACAGATTTACATATAGGAATAGCACACAAGTTACACAACAGAGTTCCCACCCATTCCTCGCCGTCGCCGGCGACCCTTCTTCGAGGTCCGCGAGGGGCGGCGACGGCGGGGCCTCCGCAGCGGACCTTCCTCAACAGCGCCAGCCACCACTTATGTGGATGCATGGATGCCTTTGGCGTTGGGCAAGACGATGGCTGCATGGCCCCGCAGATCCTTACCGAGGGAGGGCGGATCGGGCAACCCGGCTTCGGATCCGTCCTTCGGTGGAAGCGGCGAAGGGGTTTGGCTCCGTTCGAGTCGGGTGTGTCGAGGAGGGTGAACGGCAGCGTGGATCCGACGCCGTGGGCTGTTTCTACGCGGATCCGGTGCCCCCCCCCCCCATCGGTTGCTGCGGTGCTTGGACACCGTGATTTTCGGGCGGCGGCGGTCCTCCTCCCACCCCGTCCCCTCCCTTCCTTCTAGGATGGATCTCGGAGGAGCTTGCGGTGCAGCCGCCGCCTCCGTCAACGCGTGGTCGGGCACGGCCTGCCTCATGCCCCCGCCGGTGCCTTCCTCGCCGAGGCATACCGAGACGATAGATCCGTCATCATGCCTGCACACTCTACGTCCCTAATGGGTGGACACCAGATCTCGCATCACCGCCGTGGGTCCGCAGGGGTGGCCGGGGCGGCGGCGCAGCGTAAGCGCCGCGTCGCGGCCGCGAGGCGCCGCACTCGCCCGGCCGGGGACTTCACGGTGCAGACAGACTCGCGAATTTCAGGCACACGTGGACTCCCTAGCCACCGCGAATTCTAGGCGGCGCAACCCCTCACGCCGCCAGATATCCGATGTCGGCGGCAGCACCTCACGCCGCCGCGCATAAGCTGCAGGTGGGGTGTCCAAGGTGGAGGTCGAAGAGGAGAGGATGGGGTTGCAGATCTAGTGGCGACTTCCCGTCTTCGCCGACACCACGACGGCGGCGGCCGTTTGCTCACACATTCTAACAAAGTGAGCAACGATCTCTTCGTCGGAGATAGGTGCTTCTCCAATGGCGACCATTCGGCGTCGTGATGCACCCCGCGACCCGGTATCACATAGAGTCGGCAGCATATCCATTGCCACCTGCAGTGGGGGATGTTTGGAAGGCGACCTCACTTTGCCTTCTCGTCGGGCGAGCTGAGGTGGGTGTCCATGGATCTTAATTCTTCGACGCCATGGATGCCAGTTGATCTTTAGTACACATATCTTCATGTACTAAAGTTTTTTTTTTTGTTCTTAGATTCTGTATTAAGTTTGGCTGTGTGTGGTCACGCAGAGGGTTTGGCTGTGTGCGTTACCGCAGAGGCCGGAATGTAATTCCGTTATCTAAAAAAAGTTACACAACAGAGTACAGAATGTATGCATCACTGTGCACTTAATAACATATCCACTAATGGAAGAATTGTTCTCTTCTAGCAACTACCAGGTATCCAACAACAAAAATTCTGCAACATGAAAAATACAAAAGAGAAGCCATGCTAAGGTAGCAAATAGAAAGAAGCGACAACAGAAGTCTACTTCGAACATGACATCTCAATTAATGGGAACATGACATGTGCTACAATGAACATTCAAGCTAGAAAAAGAAAGCACAACATATTTGTTGACAACCAGTGAAACACTTCAATTGGATTTAACGAGGCATGGATCCTCAGGTCCATAACAACGACATCACTTGTCACTCATCTTTAGAAAAAAAAAAAACACCGGTAACAAACTTTTGTAAAATCATATGTGTGGGTGAATCTCAAAGCAAGGAGGAAAATATCCAGCACTCTAGGGAACAAGATAATAATAATGGACTCTAGTGGGCATGAGAAGACTCTAGAGTGTAGTGGACATATCTAGGGAGGAAATATCTAGAGGAGATATTTGGGGATTGTTACCCATAGCCTCTCCCTATAAATAGGGGCTAGCCTCCATTGTAAAGGCATCCATGAAAGAGACTCAATAATAAAGAACTCCCCATTCCTCCTAACATCCCCTTTGTGCCTTCTTGTGTGCTCACCCCTGTGTGCTTTCGGTGGTTCATGCGGTTCTACCGTGGATTCTCAACACAAACAACCTGTCTCACATTTGAACATTGCATTTAATACCATGGCTGCACTCAATAACATATCCAATAATGGAAGAATTGTTGTCTTCCAACAACCGTGGTAGGGTCTCCAACAACAAAAATGTAGCAAAATGAAAAACATGGAACACAAAAGAGAAGCGATGCTAAGACAGATAGAACCAGCAACGGAACGTCTATTTTGAACATGACATCTCCATTTCCCCTTGTATCTCTTCTGATTTGCATGCCACGAGAATCATGCTCAAATGTAGAACCACTCGTTGTCCTCGGACGAAGTAACAAAGGAACAATGTGATCCGACTCATTGCCAGACTCAGTTGACCTAGAACAACCTCTACCAAGGAAGAGCGCACGACCAGCCAAGATAGAGCATCTGAGCCACGTAGCATGCATCTGATCTCCACCAAGATGCTGCTCCTCCCGTAGGGTGAAAAACTCAAACTCTTTAGGATATTCTAGGTGTCTAACCATAACAAGCTCACCACGAGACTCAACCAGGTAGCGGCCACGAACCACACGATCAGAGTCACCCCCGCGTATAACAGATGTAAACCAGTAGCTGATCATCCTCATGGCGATGGGGTTGAGGCTGCCATTGTTGCCATTGACCTAGTCGCCGTCCTCATCCTCCACATACACCGTGAGGCGCTCCTCGTTGTCAAGGACGAAGAAACCCTGATGTAAACGCCCTTTGAAATAAATCAGATCGATCACAGTGTCACGGGGCAACATTCGCCTCCAATGGGCCAACTCGGCACCATTTGCCACCACAGGCGTGGGTGGCCACCATCGCTCCGTACCAGGCCTCCAAAACGAGATGTTAGAGTCCCGAGGTGATAGCAGCAACCATGTACGCGCGGTCCGAGGTAGGAGCGGCCGACAACACCATAGACTTGATGGTCATGACGCGGTCGTGCAGTGGCACCGGACTGCGAACGAGGTCGAGGAGGCTGATGCGGTCACCTGTGCTGACGTTGACGAGACAGTGGCCACGCCAATTGTTCAGTTCGAACGCCACCCGGCCTCCGGGAACGAGCCGCACATTCGAGCACCGCCGGGTGTCCTCTGAAACCCCTCCGTGTAGCACGAGCCCCGATGAATGGGCGGAGGAACGGCGGCAACGCGGTAGGAGGCGGAGTAGGCGAAGAAGCGGTCCACGCCCGGATGGGCAGACGCGGGGGAGCCGTGGACGCCAAAGATCGGCAGCGCAGCACCGCAGCGGCCGCGGCCGCCGAGAGGCGGTGGTGCCGACGGCATACGTAAGAGATCCCGTGTAGTGGCCGGCGAACGCCGCTATTCGCGGGACGGAGTCTCGGATAGGGGTGGGGCGCAGGTTGTTGACGGGCGCGATGAACAAGTCGCGGCACACGGCGGACGCCCGGGGCGTGGTCGGCGGAGGAGTGGAGGGTGCGGATGATGGTGTGCAGAAGGTCGGTGGCGAGCTTCGAAAAAGGCGATGTCTCTAGGGGATCTCGCTTCGGCGGAGGCTCCATGGGAGCCATGGGCGTGCCCAGGAGGTGTTCGATAGAATGCGCCTCTGGTTTGGGGCTTATGCCTCTGCGGTGAGACATCGTGCATGGGCCAAGTTATCTGGAAAGCATGGACGGGGATATTTTCACCATTTCTCAACCGGGGTCCGGGGCCAAGTTATCTGGAAAGCAGAATCTTGCTTGGTACGTGCGTGCGCGCGTGCGTGATCCGTGCCGCTGTTTTTTCTTTCTTTTCTTTTTCTTTTTTTCCTTGCTTCTATATTTTTGGGTTTTATTCCTCCCTAATTCTAATTATATATCTTTATTTACTTAGGACATTTTCTTTTCTTTTAGGACATAATTTGGTTTGTTGGAATTTTATTGTGCCTATTATTACCCTTCACGATCGAGTTCGGGAGTGATTTCGCACGGTGTGGTGGCGGTCGGCACCCCGTCTCTGTCTAGACGCTTTGCAGGTGTGTTCCTCCCACGAATCCCGAAACGGCTCCGTACAGTGTGGTGGCGGACGGCGCTACCCTCTGTCCAGGCATGGATACTTATTGGTACGCACCTCCCACCATTGCAGGCAAGTCCGGAAATGGTTCCGTGCAGTGGCGGTGACCACCATCCTCCTCGTGGTATTGCTACCTCCAACACAAGACTCGGGTGAAAACCTTGCCAAGCTCATGCTTAGCTGACGATGATGTTTTAACGTCATTTCTGGAGGCATCGTCAGAGAAATCTTTGTATCTTGTTGCGGTAGTTCTAGCTTTGTTTTCCACCACTCTTCGCTGTAGTGCTGGAGCGTCTTGATGTTGTTGTTTTTCCTCCTCAACGTTGCAACATATGAAACGTGCCGATTTAGGACATTAAAGGTGGGAGTAAACACACCCCCCCCCCCCACCACCACACACACACACACACCCCACCCCGGGTGACATTCAAAAATTATCATGATAAGTCTTAGTTTTGTTAAACAACTCATGGAGGTTTATGATGAGGTTCTGCGGTTCTCTTCAATAGTACCATGCAAACTTCCCAGGTTTTCAGAAAACTATAGCAGAAATTAACTGGATCAGAGAAATCCATCGGTGCAATTGGACCAATTCATCTTCTGATTTACAAATCCGGCAACATAGTTGATACTTGATAGCCCTTGCTTCGAGCTGCCTGCATACTGCAAAACTCGGAAGAATCACATTTGAAAAGATCATCAGACATCCAGGCACTTCTTTTTGCTCTGAAAGGACATTCAGACTTTCAGATTCGTTAGGCCTCAGCTTCTCTTTCTGAATGTAACAATAAACTAAACACAAATGCGCAAATATAATAGAGGAGAGAATCAAGAACCCACAGTTTTACCGTCTCACACCGATGTCATGAGCTGTGATCAACAATGGATATCGACATCCGTCTCACATTGACCAATTGTGTACACCTGCTAAACAAGAGGTTAATTATTGGGTGAATGGGTGAGAGCGCGGGGATGCCACACGCCACCTCTTGTCTTCTATATAAACCCACGCTGTCATCGCTTGCAAACCACCTCGAGCTCATGCAGTTTAACGGCATTAGCTAATTTAAGAGAGATTAGTAAACAAACAGCAGCCTTAAGAGCGCAGTACCATGAGGCGCCTCCAGTTCTTGGTGGCCGCCGTCTTCTTCCTCCTCGCGTTCACGCCGATGGCGGCGGCCCGCCAGCACCAGCTGAGGCCGGACTACTACGCCGGCGTCTGCCCGAACCTCGAGAACATTGTCCGCGGCGCCGTGCAGCAGTCCATGGTGCACTCGCCGGTCGCCGCGCCAGCCACCCTCCGGCTCTTCTTCCACGACTGTGCCGTCAGGGTACGTACGTGCGATTACAGTACTGACGCCGATCAGAGGATTGATGCCGTCCCTGCCACTCTTTGTGATCTGTGAATTAAGGGCTGCGATGCGTCGGTGATGCTGATCAACCCTGCCGGCGACGACGAGTGGCGGAGCCCCGACGGCATGACGCTAAAGCTGGAGGGGTTCGGCACGGTGATGAACGCCAAGGCGGCGGTGGACAGTGACCCGCAGTGCCGGAACATGGTGTCCTGCGCCGACATCCTGGCCCTCGCTGCCAGGGACTCCGTCTTCCTGGTAAGTACGCGAACGGCGAACACCAAGTCGATCACCATGCATCCTGCTCTGCACCTTCGATCGCTTTCGTTCTCGAGCTGACCGTGTCTCTCGATCGTCTCGCCGTGAACAACGGCCGCCGCAGAGCGGAGGGCCAGACTACATGGTGGAGCTGGGCAGGTTCGACGGCAGGGTGTCGACCTATGGAAGCGTCGTGGTTCCTCATGGCACCTTCGACCTCGACGAGCTCAACGGCTTCTTCTCCAGCCTCGGCCTCAACCAGACCGACATGATCGCACTCTCAGGTATAAACATCGATCCACTCGCACGTGTGCATATACAAAATGCGTAGCTAGTAGAACACACCAAGAGCATGCATATGCTCGTGCCTGTGTAGAGCAATCATGCCCGTCGCTAACGGCCATTCTTGCATTCGACTCTGCAAGCAGGAGGTCACACGATCGGCGCGGCGTCGTGCGGCTTCTTCGCGTACCGGGTGGTGGCGGACCCGGCCATGGACCCGGCGCTGGCGCAGCATCTCCTGGAACGCTGCCCGGGCGGCGGGCCGGCAGGGTTCGCGTTCCTGGACGGCACGACGCCGCTGCGGTTCGACAACGAGTACTACCGGAACCTGCGCGGCGGGATGGGGGTGCTGGCCTCCGACCAGGTGCTGTACGCCGACGCGAGGTCCCGCGGCGCCGTCGAGCGCTACGCCGCGGACCAGGACGCCTTCTTCGGCGATTTCGCCGCCGCGATGACAAGGCTCGGCAGGGTCGGGGTCCGCACGGCGGACGACGGCGAGATACGCCGCGACTGCAGGTTCCCCAACTGATGGCATTGGATCGACCTCGACGGCCGACGGCTTCGGGTTCGCCTGCTGGTTGTGGTTGCGCCACGGTTTTGTGTTGCTCCTGTGATGACGTGGCGCGAAGTGGGTGGGTGTCTGTGTGTTGCATTGTTGTTTTTTTTTTTTTTTTTTTTTTTGAGTATGACACAGTACAACGCAGACACTCACAACACGCACGCACACTCACCCCTATGAATACACGCACGCAAACCCTACCCCTATGAGCACCTCCGAAGGACTGGGCAAAATGCAGATCTGGAGATTCTCGAAGTCACCGTAGGCGCCTCGTCGTCGACGGAACGTCGCTACCACTTAATGCATAACGCCGAAAAATCTTGGGAAAATCCCAAGAAAGGTCAGCGCAGCACCAGGATTTGAACCCTGGTGGGTAGCGCCCCACCTGACCGTCCTACCATTGGACTACAAGCCAATTCGCTGCATTGTTGTTGACTTGATTGACTGGAGGTTCAGAAATCACAAGGCCGCGTGTCTTTTGGGCCAGGAAATGTCTGGGCCTGATGCGCTGCGTGGCTGCAAGTTGGGTGTCTCTTGTTGACAGAAAATGTATAGGTTGGCGGGTGGCCCATTCCGGCCCATCTAAATTACTAGAAATAGGAATACTTTGTGTCTATATCGTCTTGTGTTCTACATACGTATGATCCAGCTTTGTTTTAAAAAGAACGTATGATCCAGCTCAATCCTTCTTGTGTTGTATGATCCAGCTGAAACCGACTCGGGTGCTAAAAAAAAAAGAGCTGAACTTTGTGTTGAGTAGCTCTTGTTCACCCTATAGGCTTGCAAAATCTTAAGTTGGATGTAGTGCTTGTTAGGGCCGTGTTGCTCACTGTTTTTCCTGTGTAGTGTCTTTGCGTGAATTTTAATTAGACTATTTACCCTCTCTAATCACAATAGATCTTTAGAAGTGATATTAGAGTCAGGCCTTCAGCTGAATCAAGATTTCACAATCTTTGGAGTAAACTATGGCTAGCAACAATGTTAGCAAGCCCCCACACTTAAATGGCACAAATTATGAGTATTGAAGAGAGTGATGTGCACGCAACTAAAGGCTACGGTAGGAAGATTTGGAGGATATTTTGAGGATGACTTTGTACTGCTGACTTGAAGGCTCCACCCCCAAGTGAGAACTCAATGCATATATGAAGAACACTTGATCCCAAGGTCTCAGTTCTATCATTGACTATGGCACAAGGTTTGGATGAGGTTAGAGAAAGAATATGAGTGTACTTCCACCATAAAGGATGCCAAGTTGTACCTCTATAAGGACAAACATGCCAAGTTGAGGATGCTTGAAGGTGAAAATGTGCTAGATGATGAGGACGATAGTCAATGAGATGAGGGCACCTCGGCACATGGTATTGATAATGAGGATTCTAACATATATAAGTTCTTGCGATGCCTCCCCTCCGAGTTGAAGATATTGTCATCATGATATCGACAAAGGGACTAATAATAAAGGAATTCATTCCCACATAAGCGTTGGGAGAGATCATCACTCATAACACCTTTGATCAAGAGGAGAGTGTTGAGCAAGAGGAGGAGGAAAAGAAGAAGAAGAGCATAACATTCAAGGCAAATTCATTAATATCAAGAAGAATATTAAGGAGTGATGATGATGAGAGCACCATGTCCTTCGGTCATCGTGTTCTCATTGTCCTCCTCTCCCATATCTCGTCTTGTAATAGTAGCAATAACTAGAGCCAACCCTCATCTGCAAGGAGTGGGGGAGAGGGGATGTGGACCTTACATATGAGCCCCACATGTTTGTTCATGTCAATATAAAGTTAGCAAGTCACAATATCACGTCAGCGGAGGAATAGCTCTCCAGACCCGTTTGGGCTTGAATGCCACACCTAAACACAACTTTAGGGATATGCAAATGGTAACTTATTAGTTGGGAACTTGGATGTCGACACCCCCACGAAGTTTAAAGAGTTCAAAATAATATTTTGCAAGTTAGAGCACAAAAATAACATGTTAAATTTAAATATTACTTACAAGTATTCTTCACGCGTGTGGAAAATCACAGACCAGGCAAAAACACATGGCAACATCAATTTGAGTACCACTCCCGATTATATGTTTTCATGCCTTCAAGCCCGAAGGAAATTTCAAGTGAAGGAAAAACGCGAGAGAAAAAAAAAAAGTACCGGACGGAGCCGTGCCATGCAGCCTTGTTCAGACATCAGAGCAACTTGAGCTAGAGAACAAAGGAAGGCTCAAAAGATCTCTCCCCTCCAGAAGCTCAAATTTCACCATCCACTCCAATTCGGCCAAGTGGCGTCTTTGCCATCTCAAGATAAGCCCTCCTCTTCTCCTATCACCACCGCCTATTCTCTTCCTCTTCCGAGCTCATACTCGGCAATCAGGATTCAGGAGAGAAGAGAAGCTAGCGTTTCAACAAAGGAAGAAGCGAGCGAGCTGACGAAATCGAGTGACCATCGATCCATCATCCATGGCTCTTGCGCCCGCGCCTCTCCAGTGCTTCCTCACGGGCAGCAGCAGACCGGTGTGCACGGCGACGCCACCCAAGCACGCGAGGCGGCCGTCGAGGATCTCGTGCAGGGCGGCCGTCGATGACAAGGACAAGGTCCCGTCGGGAGGGAATGATCTTGGGGTCAAGCTCGGGAAGCTGGCCATGGTCGCGCTGGCCGCTGGCGTGCTGGCGCTCGGCAACGTCGATGGCGCCATGGCGGCCAAGTCTGGCGGCAGGGTCGGCGGGCAAGCGTTCCGGTCCGCGCCACGGTCGTCCGGCCCTCGGATAAACAACTCCAGGTAATCTTTAGCGCCTTCTAGAGTGTTTTGAATCGTTGTATGCAATCTGTCTGATAAGTAGATCTTTTTTCACTGCATCTTTCGCCAAAGTTCAGTTCAGAGCTCATACTGGATGGCGTCTGCTTCCTCCAGTTCAGAGCTCATACTGGATGACGTCTGCTTCCTCCCACCGATTACTAGCTCTGACTGAATGTCTGAAACTCTGAATTATTGTGAAGTTGGATAGCTTTTGATCGTCCTTCTCGAGTTCTTGTGCAATTTGATGGTTCAGTTTGTTTTCGATCATTTGCAACAATCTAGAGTAGCACGGCAGACAACTGAAACCAGCTGCGACATGTTTTCATGCATGCTGCGTCTGCTGATGCAAAAATGTTATCTTGTCTGATGCACGCGCAGGACGAACATCTACATCAACCCGCCGGTGGCGCCGCCTCTGGGCGGATCCGGCTACGGGAGCCCGTTCTTCGGCGGCTACGGCTATGGTTGGTCGCCGTTCAGCTTCTTCGCCCCCGGGCCGAGCGTCGCCGTTGGGGTCGGCGGCGGTTTCGACACGCTTGTCCTCTTCTTGGTGCTGGGCGCCATTGTCGGAGCTGTCAGGCGGTTTCTCAATAGGAACAACGATGATTACGACGACTACTGATGATTATCAATGTCAGATGATACACCTAGGGGATGTAGCGAATGTCATCCTTCACCTTCATGTGTAATATATGGCGAGATTTTTTTTCGTGTGGAATTCTAGGAACAGAGTGTACTGATGCATAAGGAAATGTATGTAGTAATTTTGTTCAGTGAAATGTAATGAGAATAACATAATATCTATTGTTAGGGACAGTTGCAAACAACCAAATACTCCATTTTTTTAACGTAATAACAGCAAATATTCCATAGCATCGAACCATCGACTACAAAGTGCATGCTTAAAATGGATCCAATGCTAGGATGAAACTCCAATCTAAACTGAATTCAAATTTTAAGGATACATGGAAGGGTTTTAAATTTTTAATATCCATATAGATATGGATAATTTAATTCGATTATATTTTGATACAGGGGACAAGATATGGAATCGACAAAATCCAATGAATATAGATTATCCATAAAAATTTATATTCATTATCCGATGTTTATAATAGGATATACGATAATTTATTTTAGAAAGAATTCAATGTAACTTTATTTGACCGTAGGAGCGATATACAAGGCCTGAGTGATTGACCGCGCGCGATCCGCCATGTGGCGACATAGGCCTCCTCAGCACTAAGAGCATCAGCAATGTGGAGCACCTGGGTCGGTTCAATCCTAGGCTCCACTAGCGACACGGTGCGTCCTGCTACCAGCTTCACAGTGGAGAGAACTGAGTCTGAGTCCATGAGTGGGGCCCACACTCTCTGGATCTCCAATCGCTCTCCTCTGTCTCTAGATCTCACGGCTCCGCCCTCCTCCACCACAGCTCGACCCTAGTGGCGGCGGTCACGACGCCTTCCCCTCCCCACCCGGCAGCCCGTCTGTCTCCTGGACAACCAGTAGTGGCGGCGGCTTCCACGACACAAACAGCGGCAGCGGTAGGGCCTGCAAAGTAGAACAACGGTGCCTCCCCAACTTGTGCACCCCCACCTGGCCTCATGGCCCGTCGCTGGCTCTAATGGCGGCGGTGACAGCAAGGCCCCTCCCCACATGCAACGAGCTCAATTGCGGGAGCACCAACAGCAAGAAAAGATAAACATAGAAGAAAGAGAAAGGTCCGGATTCAATACAAAGGAGCAGGTGTTCCATCGAGTCAGGGCTGCATGTATAAGAGCGGGTTCGATGCATGCATTTATTGCATAGCACCGGCTTCGCACCCAACACTGCGGGTGCTCTAATGGTGCACGCAGAGCCCATGAAATGGAGTCCCACCACGTCCTCATCATACCGCATCGCTGTACGGTGAGGGCAAAGTGTGGGCGCAGTGGTGGTGGTGTAGCCGTGTGGGGGTGGATTCAGGAAGTTAGTTTGTGGCGTCGGTCATGGAGAGGACAACATGGGGTCGTGGCTCGGCGAATGGAGAATCTACAATCGCCGAGTCAAGGAGTCATGGTCACGACTTGGAGAGGCCGAGCCTAGCTTAGGGCGACTCCAAAGTGCATGTGAAATGGACCGAGGGAAGAAAGAAACAGATGAGAAATCTATGTGAAACGAACCAAGGGAAGAGAGTAACCGAACCATGCCGAAGATTCTTCGGTTCGACGTTTGTTTTCGATTCGGCGCTTGGGCTAAGAATATCAAGTCGCTTTGACTTTTTTTTAGTTCATCCATTATTTGCTATGTATCTAAATATATATTATATCTATAAAAAGGCGTAGCTAAATGAAGGTATCAAGAAAAAGTTAAAGCGGCTTATAATTTAAAACGGAAGGAGTAAAAATTAATGTGAAGTTTTTTTTTTTTTTTTTTTTTTTTTTTTTTTAAGTCTTCGCTAAATGATAGTACTGGAGCCAAGGCCCACGGACGTACTTGACGTCGCAGAAAGTCCAATTAGCCAAGTAGGCTGATGCACTGGATCCACCTGATGACATTTGGAACGTACATAGGGGCCTAGAATGTGAAAAAAAAAACAAGGCAATTTTTTACTAAAATTAGTTTGACTTAAAATAATTTAAATGATGATTATTTTGAGACGACAGAGCATATGTCCTAATAATATACACACGAATGACAGAAAAAAACAGACCATTCAAAAATAAGAAAGTTAAAAGAACTTAGTGACTTTGTGTACACGTTAATTAGTTCATCTCTGACGTGAGCACACACATTGTTAACACATAAATAAACTAAAATCGTGGAAAGACCCACGGACAACACGGCTAGAATTTGAAATGTCCAATTGCGGACGGAGACAAGCGACGAAAAATAACAATCGAATACATCAGGTTCGGTCCGCTAGAGGATGGGTGACCCAGGCGACCCCGACGACCCGCTCCTCCCCTTCCTCATCCACCCCACCGCCCACTCGCCGCCGGCCAGATCCACCACCGAAGCGCGTCAGTCCACAATCCCAACACCAGATCCGGAGAGCCCGCATCTTGATCCACCAACTGCAGTACCTCAGACCAAGCAGAGGACTCCGTTTGAGCAGCTGGGAGAGCCCAACAGTGAAGATGCCGTGCAAGATCCAGATTTGGCCATGGTGGTTCAGGCACATCGGAGGCCACCGCCGGTCACCACACAGGCCCAAAGCACGCCGAGCGTTACTGCAACACCAGCGCCGGACGGAAGAAAGGGACTTGTCATGGCACTGGCGACGGAAGCGGCAGGCGACGCACCTACAGCACCACAACCACAGGCCACCAGTCAGGGCGATAAGGACACTCAGGCAAGAGTAATACACATAGTGGCCGGCGCCGGCCAACCATCGCCTGCAGCAGAGCCATCAATCAGGCAGGAGGATCACCACCAATCTTTCACCATTCCGGAAAGCCCACTGCTGAATCCCACAGAAGCTCAGGAAAGGTGCTGGGAGCTGTTCTCTGAACTGGCATCCGAGATAAGACTGCAGGAGCAACGAGCAAGCATTCAAGACAAAGGAGGTATGGCCGACCCTGATTCCCGGAATTCAAATAAGCAGGCAGACTTCAATACCCTGGATCTAGGAAGCAAGAACAAGAAGAATGAGATGGTCAAAGAGCCTACATCCAAACACATCAGGTCTACGGACACACAAAAGGGGAAAGGAATTCAAATCCCCACCCATGCCTCAAGCTCCGGAGCAGCCGACCATGCTGGAGACGGATGGGAGCCAGCAAAGAAGCCGAGCAGGAACAGAGAGCCATCAGAGACTGTCACCAGAGAGAGGGTGATTCAAAGCAATGCGGATACCAACGTCAGAACGCCAGGATTTGAGGTATTCAAGTCGAAGATGGTTGGGAGGTGCTTCAATTGCTTCTCCACTGAACACATTGCTCGTCACTGCCGCTCAAAGCACAGATGCTGGCGCTGCTTTGAATACGGCCACAGAGCCAGCGGCTGCCCTCCGAGAAGCTCTTACCAAGACCATAAAGCCAGAGAAACCAGCACGTCCAAGAGTACCACTGCTCAAGCCCCCAAGCAACCACCACCTTTGAGAGACTCCCGCTCATACGCGGAGGTGACCAAGGGCGACGACATGTTCCTGGCTCGGTACCCTGGTGACCCACGCGCCAGGCCGGAGAGGGCCTTCTGTGCCATGTCGGCGACCGGGGCGGTCAAGCGACGCCGCGACGACCTGGTGGAGCGGGCCGTCGTCTGCTGGCTAGACGGGAACAGCCACGACACCGAGCCCTACCACCTCCAGGACGCGTTCCTCTCCAAGATGGACATGTCCCACGGCAAGTTTCAGATTGTCAAGCATTACCCGGAGCAGTTCCTGGTGATCTTCTCCGACGCCGACGCCAGGCAGCGCGTCCTGGACCGTGGGGATCTCACCAGCCGGGGCCGCACCTTCCACTTCGCGCCCTGGTCCGAGCGCCTCCATGCCAAGAACACCACGTGGGAATACCGTGTCAAGGTTCGGATTGAGGGCATCCCAGTCCACTGCTGGGGTGAAGAGGCGGCGACAAAGGCTCTGGGAGACAGCTGCGCAGTCCACTACGTCGTGGAGAAGACTCGTCGCAGGGAACGCACCAGGACCTACGACGTCTGGGCCTGGTGCTACAACCCCTGTTCCATCCCTAAGGAGACCATCCTCACCCTCACTGAACCGGACAGGGAGCAGCAGCCGACCAACATCCTGTTCAACATGGTGCCCATTCACCGGGACCCCCCTGTCGACATCAAGCGTGCGCAGGTCTTTACCCTGCGCAATCATCTGGAGGTTGTGGAAGACCTTTCTTTCTTGCAGGGAAGACCGAGGCTGGGTGGTGCTCGCAACAGGCAGCCACGCAGGGAGATGGTGTGGTCTTATGGTGCGCCAGACTCTGTCGGCGAGCGCCTGCCTGGCGACCGCTCACTGGACCGTGGAAGGAACGTCGGGCACCACAGGCGCGACGAAGACGACTACGATGGCTCACACAGGGGCCATGGCATTCGCCGCCATCGCAGCGTCTCTGGCTGGGCAAGGAATCCAAGATGCAAGAATGCAGTGGAGGACTGCATCAGTAGCACAAGGTGGCGCGGGGGCAGGAGCAGGGTTGTTGATTACCAGCCTGCTCGCCAGGAATGGAGGAAGAAGGAGATCGGTGCTGTCAACAAGAAGAAGAAGAAAGTCACCTTCGCCAACCCAATCGCCACCGAGCTCAAGCCCAAGCTCCTCCAGCAGGATGACAGCATCAACCTCATCAAGGGTACCTTTACTCAAACATGTTCCATTACTAACACCCAAATAGTAGATGATATATGTGCTCAGGAGATGGCATTCACAACTCCTGCAGGGGTAGCAACTGAGAAGAAGAACCCTGGGGATCGCCAGACCCTAACCATGGAGATGCTGAAGGATGCACTGACTGAGACTCTGAAGAAGATGCAGAACACCTTGGCGGCAGCAGACGAACCAGGGGTATGTAATAATCAATCCACTTCTCTACCCGGCACTTCAGTTTCTCTTAATATAGTTCAAGTCAATGATACCACTGTAGTGAGAAACCTTGAGCTAGTGGTACAACCCAGTTCTTCAGTAGAGGTTTTGAATTCTGAATTATGTGATAGAGTAGGGCCATCAAGGCATAACACAGAATTCCATGAGCCTAGCATCAGACTGGCAAGTCCGAGTAACCTTAATCTAGTGGTGGAACCCAGTTTTCCAGTAGAAGAATTGAATGCTGAAAGCTGTGATAGGGCAGTGCTCCCAAAGTGCAACACAGGTATACTTGAGTCTAGTACCAGCCTGGTAAACCCAACAATAGAACTTTTGACCCAAGGGGAAAATAACCAGGAGGAAAAGTTTCAGGAACATGCCTCTGATCCAATCGTTTTGCATAACCCTAGTCAGTTTACTTTAGAGGCAGACACTACTTTAGAGGGAGACACACATGATAGTACTGACGAAACAGTAGAACATCTGCATCAGCCTGAGGACACACACGTCGACAAACAACCTACCCCAGAAACCTTGAGCTTTAACATAGGGGCACCAAACCAAGCCAACACTAGGACGCAGGAAGACACAAACAACCAAGGGACCCTGCCGCCCCAAGCTGTTTTGCAAAGTTGCAGCAGAAAGGAGACATCCCAGGCTGAGCACCTGAATGAACTGATCACCAGTACGTTAACAGTTACGGTTTCTAATAACCAAAACCCAGAACCTGATGCTCCACCCACGCAAAATAATCCCTCTTTAGTGGATGCTACTCCGATGAACCCTGAAACGAGCACCACCTTTCAAGGGGATCTGATTTTTTCCAATACAACCCCTAACCAACAACACGAAGAGGCTACCGCTGAGATAGACAGTGGAGGAAGTGAGGCAAACCCTGTAAACTCCCCCACAAACCAACCTAGCCATACCCAGGCCGAAATGCAAGATTTCCTTCAGTCGCTCACGGCGGAACTGAATCAACCGATCATCCAGGAAGGTTTCAGTACGCCGATGAATCACAACATAGTAGACTCTGAAAACCAAACAGTTAGGAAGAGCACTAGGCTAGCAAAAAAGGCTGAACTCAATGGGGGTAAAGACTCCATGCAGATTGCACAAGACCTCCTAGTGAGAAGACTGGGAGATCTCGCAGGGGAAGAAACAACACCTGATGATCCTGACTTGCCTGAATTTGACTTTTATGCGCAGCATTTCGCAAGACCGATACAGAAGGAGAAAATGGATGCCATCCAGGTCATCATTGAGGAAGGCGCCAAGAAGAAGAAGGGACACAACAAGACCAAGAAGGCTACAAGAGTGGCCATGGAGGCCTGATCGGCTCCATGTTGCAGTAGCAAGTTATCCTGATGTTGACCCATGTATTGGGAAGGGGTGATGCCCTTGTAATGCAGTGGCGGTCATTAGAGCCTTTTATGTTTAAGAACTTGTTAGTTCATCGGATTTGGGTGGCCTGCTGGCCAAGGAGCCCTCGGCTCATAATTTGTAACTTAAGGTCAGAGATAGGCGTCGTTTGGTCACACTACTCACGACCATTGTGGCACGAGAGTGTGAACCTCTATCCTTCAATTCAGTCAAGTCATGTGGTTTCTAGTTACACAGAGCTGTACAACATGTGTGTTGAGTTGTGGGCAACTACTTCCGTGAAGGGAATGTTCAAAACGCTGAGTAGCAGTAGGGTTTCCATAAATGACGACCAAAGACTGTAAAATCATCTGTTGGAATGTAAGGGGGTTGAATGACGGGGCAAAGAGAGCAACTGTTAGAAATCAGATAATAGCTTCCGGCGCCACAGTAGTGTGTTTACAAGAAACTAAAATAGCACAGTGGCAGGACAGTTTGCTACTCGACACGGTTGGGCCAGACCTAATGCAGAACACAGCCCATCTACCTTCTATAGGAACATCGGGAGGAATTCTCATTGCCGTATCGGCAAGATTTTTCCAAATGGAAAACACGCAGATCACGACCAACACTGTAACCACGAACATTATCATGATGGCGGACAACAGCAAATGGTCAATCACTGGGGTTTATGGGCCACAGACGGACCCGGAAAAACATGACTTCATGCATGAACTGGAAAATGTTAAGCAAGCAGTCCTTCCATGTTGGCTCCTGCTTGGGGACTTTAATCTAATCTATAGGGTCCAGGATAAAAATAACTCAAGGGTCAACTTACCGATGCTAAATGCATTCAGATCCACAATTGACAGGCTAACAGTCTCACCGATTGAATTGCATGGGAGGAAATTCACGTGGAACAACCAACAGCTAAACCCCACGATGACTAAGATCGACCACTTCTTTGCTACACCGGAATGGATGACCTTATTCCCCAGAACGTACCTCCAAGCAATGGCATCCATGGGATCGGACCACTGTGCACTTTTCCTACAGGGGGAAGTGATGATGGACTACTATAAGGGTTTCAGATTTGAAGCACACTGGCCAAAAGGGCCCAATTTCAGTGAAACGGTACAAGAGGCATGGACAAGGCCAGTGAGAACGCAAGACGCGATACTACGAATACACGTGAAGTTGATACGAACAGCTAAAGCCCTCAAACTGTGGCGACGGAAAAATTATAACGATTGGAAAGTGCGATGGGCTGTCCTAAATATAACACTGGCGAATTTGGAGAGAGCACAAGAAGAGAGATCACTCACCGCTGAAGAAGTTGACTTTGTACGCTACCTAAAATGTAAAGCGGCGGGAATGGCAGTGGTACAGAAAGCAAAAGCGAGACAACATTCACGCCTGACATGGATCAGACTGGGGGACTCCAACACAAAATTCTTTCATCTCCATGCAAACGCAAGAAGGAAGAAAGTTTACATTCCAGCATTGGCGGGGCCGCACGGGACAGCGATAGACCAACGAGATAAGGGTGAGTTAGTCCACAAACACTTTGCAGAGATCCTTGGTACGCCATCACAACGGACGAAAGCAATTAACTGGACAAGTCTTGGTTACAACCAAAACAATTTGGAAGAACTTGATATGCCATTCACACAGGAGGAAATTCACACGGTGATAAAAGAAATACCAGCACAAAAGGCGCCAGGACCAGATGGATATATTGGCCTGTTCTACAAATCATGTTGGCCCATTATAAAAGATGATTTAACACAGGCCATATGGGCTTTCTACCAGCATAGAACGACCAAGCTGAATTTGATAAATGATGCTCACATCATTCTTTTGCCCAAGTCGCAGACAGCCAGCTCAATAACGGAATATAGACCAATTAGCCTGATCAATAGCGTGGCAAAAATTATCACGAAGCTACTGGCTAACAGGTTGGCTAAACATCTAGACGCCTTGGTATCCAATGCGCAAAACGCATTCATAAAGAAAAGATGCATACATGACAACTTCGTCTATGTACAGAGGGTGATACAGCTGCTGCATAAAAAGAAAAGGCCGGCGTTCTTCATAAAATTGGATATCTCAAAGGCTTTCGACACGGTTAATTGGCCATACCTACTTGAGGTTATGCAGGCATTGGGTTTCAGTACAAAGTGGAGAGACTGGATCGCGGCTCTATTGGGATCGTCGTCTTCAAAGGTACTGGTTAACGGACATTTGACTAAGCCTATCAACCACTCCAGGGGTCTAAGACAGGGAGATCCCTTATCTCCGATGCTCTTCATACTTGCAATCGACCCATTACAAAGGATAGTTGAAATGGCGGCGCAGCGTGGGATACTTAGTCCGGTTCTGCCGGCTATGGCCACTTTGAGATGCTCCCTTTATGCGGACGACGCGGCAATCTTTGCGCACCAACAGCAAGGGAACTGGACAACCTACTAGGGATTCTTAATTTCTTCGGGAATGTTCGGGCTTAAAGTAAATATGGCCAAGACAGAGATCTTCCCCATTCGTATCAACAGAGAAGTGACCGAGCAATTGCTAACGCAATTCCCTGGCAGAATTGGAACATTCCCTGGAAGATATTTAGGGCTACCGCTGCACACTCGCAAGTTGAGACGGATTGAGGTCCAACCCTTGATCGACAAGGTAGCTGCACGATTACCGGGATGGAAAGGCAAATTCCTTGCATCCGCAGTCAAAACCGTGCTGTCGTCACAACCAATCTATCACCTCACTGCGTTCCCAGAACACAAGTGGCTCATTAAACAAGTGGACAAATGGAGAAGAAGCTTCTTATGGAAAGGGGAAACACCTGACAATGTAGCAGGGGGACACTCGCTGATCAACTGGCCAAATACATGTAGACCCAAGAACAAGGGAGGGCTCAGGGTCATTGACCTAGAGAGATTTGCTAGGGCGCTGCGGTTACGATGGCTGTGGTTCCAATGGACTCAAAAAGAACGGGCGTGGAACCAACTGGAGGTACCATGTGATGACCGAGATCGGGACCTCTTCCAAGCCTCAACAGTGGTGACAGTGGGCGATGGGAAGACGGCACAATTCTGGACGTCCTCATGGTTAACTGGAGGAACGCCAAAATCGTTGGCGCCTATGTTGTACAAGAAATCAAGACAAAAGAAAATCACAGTACACCAAGCATTACAGGGTAACAAATGGATAAGAAACATATTGCCAATCCACTCAGCAGAAGAGATCCAAGAGTATGTCAAGCTATGGGAAGTGCTCTCAGTAGTACAGCTACAGGAAGGAGTAGAAGACACAATTCGTTGGAGGTGGACGACAACTGGCCAATATACAACAAAGAGTGCCTACCTAATACAATTTGAGGGAACCTACAGCAAAATAAAAATATCCCCTCTTTGGAAAGCGAAATCCGAAGCCAAATGTCGTTTCTTTGCATGGACACTGATGCACAAAAAAATTTTGACAGCAAACAACCTGGCAAAAAGAAACTGGCCAAATGACCCAGTGTGTAAGTTGTGCACAAACAAACCTGAAACGCCAACCCACTTATGCAAAGATTGCCCCTACTCACAGCAAGTCTGGAATACGATAAAGACATGGTACAATTTGCAGGTTGTGGATTCAGTCAGCATGAGCGGGTCTGTGTACAGCTACTGGATCAAATGTAGGAGGAAGATTGAGAAAAGAGAAAGGCGTAAATTTGATGGCATAATGATTTATTGGTGGTGGCATGTCTGGAAGGAGAGAAATCGTAGAACCTTTCAAAACAAATACCTGAATGCTGAACAGGTAGCCTACCTTTGCAAGGAGGACATTGACAGGTACCAATTCGCCATGTCCTCGGTTCCAAGCTAGTAGGGGCTCATCAAGTCAACGACCCTTCTCTTCCCAGAGCAAAACAGAAAACAGAGGCACCAGCCACAGTAGCAGAACAAACAACTGATATAGAGGAGTTCATACAACCACATCACAATTTTTATAATAGATACGGGCACTGCCCCTGTGGGTTCGAAAATTCACAACACTACAACTGATGTGCTAGTGTTTTTTCGGCGGTGATGTGCTAGTGGTTTTCACCAACACAACAGACGCAGGGGCCATGCCATCTATGGCAGCAAACGAACTTTGACCAGCTGGATTAACACCTAAACGGACCCTGAGTACCACCAGGAACGAACTAAAGCATACTGATAACTAGCAAGGGTGGAAGGATAAGTTCGACCGTTTCTAACGGTTACCTGGGAGTGGGATGGCGACCGCCCGCGGCTTGCCCGATGTCGGCGTCGCTACCAGTACAGCTACGACTCGCTTCGAAGGACGACGATTCGCTGCTGGAGACTGAGCTTGAGGACATGCAGGGGCACCCTGGGGCGCCATGGCAGCGAGGGCGCCGAAGATTTGGCCGCCATGGCCGCGGAAACGGAGGGGCGGTCACTCATGGAGACGAGGAATGGAGCGGCGCTGACGGAAGAAATGTAGAAGAAAAGAAGTCAACAGGGCTGGCTAGAGATGGAAAAAACGAGATGCAATCAGTTGGTGGGCCAAATGTGGTTGAGTGCTCCCTTTCGGGCCTCCAGTAGACAGCACGGATGTACACAGTCCAGTAGATAGTAGAGTTTTTGGGTTTTTCTTCTTTCTAGTAGAGACAAGTAGACAAGTAGAGTAGAGTAGAGTGAAGGTTGTGTTCGTATGTATTTATGTCTCAATTTCGGTTTTTTCGTCTAATAAAAATCCGGCAAATCTTTTGCCGCCTTTCTAAAAAAAAAAAAAAAGCGACGAAAAACTACGACCCCTGCGTTCAGCAGAGCAGCCAGCCGGCAGCGGAAGTAGTACACACTTTGACGTTGAACTTTTGAAGATCATAAAGTCTTTAGCCCACAGACAAAGCCACATCCTTGGCCATGGCTATGGCTAAGAAGCAGGGAGGAAGCAGCCTCCTCCTTCTCCTCAGCCTGTCCTCCTACCTGCTCTGTGTTTCCCATGCCACCTCCTCGCTTAGCTTCAGCTACAACTTCTCCAACCCCGGCGTCCTAACCAGCGCCAACCTCACGTACATGTCCAACGCCACCGCCGGCAGCGATCGGATCGACCTGACCAAGAACACCACCTGGAGCACCGGCCGGGTGGCGTACGCGCAGCCCGTGCCACTGTGGGGCAACAGCACCGGCTCCGGCAACGAGGTCGTCGCCAGCTTCACCTCCAACTTCACCTTCGCCATCACGCCACGCAACAACACGGGCCAGGGCGACGGCATGGCGTTCTTCGTGGGTCCCTACCCGCCGACTCTGCCGCAGGACTCCAACGGCGGCTTCCTGGGGCTCGTCAACAACCCCAACAACTCGGCCAACTCCTACTTCCCGCCGACCGTCGCCGTGGAGTTCGACGCGTTCAGGAACACCTGGGACCCGGAGGACACCGTGAACCACATCGGCGTCGACGTCAACAGCATCGTGTCCCGCGCGTACGCGGCGCTGCCGGACGCGAGCTTCAACGGGACCATGTCTGCGTGGGTGAGGTACGACGCCAACGCGAGCACGCTCTCGGCGACGTTGCGGTTCGACGATCTGCCGGAGCTGGGGCTCTACAAGGTCAGCGCCACCGTCGACTTCAAGGAAGCTGGGCTGCCGCAGCAAGCGGCGGTCGGGTTCTCCGGAGCCACCGGAGATTACGTCGAGCGCCATCAGATCCTTTCGTGGTCGTTCGAGTCTACTCTCGTCAGCGTCGCCGTTGTCAACACGACCGGCAAGTGCCTCTCTCTGTTTTTAGCTTTGTTATTTCTCCTCTTTTCTCCTTATTAGAATTTGGATCTTATGTGATCTGTGAACATTTAAGTGTGTATTGTTTGGCAGAAATCAAATGCATAAATAAATAAATCTGGGAACCATGTTTATCTTGGATGATTTGTGCTTTCTCACTGTACAATATCTTGGATTATTTTGATATTTATGCATGTAAATCACAGGAACCGAAACATCAAAGAAGCAAAACATAGGCCTAATAATCGGGGTGGCATCTACGGGTATCTTCTTACTACTACTGATCATAGCAGCCTGGTTCATCTATAGCAAATACCTAAAAAGAAAGGGCGCCAACCAAACGCAAGAGGTTCCCCTTCATCTGGATGGAGAAATGGACGATGAGTTCGAGATGGGGGCCGGGCCTCGGAGATTCACCTACAACCAGCTATCACAGGCAACACGAGGCTTCTCCGATGAGGAGAAGCTCGGCGAGGGTGGCTTCGGATCAGTCTACCGTGGGTACCTGCAGGATCAAGGGCTCCACGTGGCCATCAAGAAGGTCTCCAAGACATCGAAGCAGGGGAGGAGAGAGTACGTCTCTGAGGTCACGATCATAAGCCGTCTCAGACATCGCAACCTTGTGCAGCTCGTCGGGTGGTGCCATGACGCCGACGAGCTCCTGCTCGTCTACGAGCTCATGAGCAATGGCAGCCTTGACAAGCATCTCTATAGCACCGACAACATTCTAACATGGCAAGTCAGGTAAGAACGAACTTAACCGGTCAACCGAGCTGGTTGTTTTTTGTTTGACAAGTAGTTCATGGTGTTGCCAAATATTATAAGTTCATTTTTTTTTTTTCATTTTGGGCATCGATCAGGTACAACATTATCCTTGGCATGGGCTCTGCGCTCCTGTACCTTCACCAAGAATGGGAGCAGTGCGTGGTCCACAGGGACATCAAGCCGAGCAACGCAGTGGCGGAGCTACTCAATTTTGACGCCTGGGGCCACTACAAAAGCATACCCCATACGAATATACTTCAGACACCTGATCAAAATACCTTTCACACTAGGTTTAATGCCGATATAGATAACAAAAACTACCGTATGGATAGTATTTGATTTTATACTTAAATCTACAAAATAATGGACGGAAACATAAAGTTTGAGATGATGGAATAACTTTTTCATCAGAAATTTAGGTCCTTAAAAATGATACAAAAATGTCTTCATCTTTTCTAATATCTCCATCTCTTAATTACAATAAAAATTGTCATATACTAAATTAATGATTCAATCGCCTGTGCTTGGCAAGAAACAGAGGTAACACGACTGGTACCAAGAACTTAGATTTGAGATATGAACAGTCGCTGTACCAAAAACACAGATTTGAGATTTCAGAATAATGGGAAGGAACCAAATAGTCCAATCAAGACATGCGTGTGTGAATCGGAAAGCAACACTAGCCTCCTGCTTGGCAGGCTGCTGTAGTGTGTGTGCGGCTTGTAGGGCCATAGGCTGTTGCCAACCCACCCACGCGACCGAGATGCTGGCCTGCTCCCGCTTGCCGTGCCTCTTCAGCTCTCTTTTCTCCGTGATGGGTCGGGAAACTATAATATTTATCCTAACTGATTAGGGCCAGGCCAGATCCTATAAGGGCTTCTTTGGGCCACGCCTAGGGCCATGGCCCTAGTGGCCTTAGGCCCAAATCCGCCCCTGGAGCAACGTGATGCTCGACTCGTCGTTCAACGCCAAGCTAGGCGACTTCGGCCTGGCGCGCCTCGTGAACCACAGCCGCGCCGCGCACACCACATGGCTTGCCGGCACCATGGGGTACATGGACCCAGAGTGCGTGGTGACCAGCCGTGCCAGCGTCCACTCGGACGTCTACAGCTTCGGCGTCGTCCTCCTCGAGGTTGCCTGCGGCAGGAAGCCTGTAATCCATGATGAGGAGGACGAGAGCAGAGTGTTGCTCGTGCAGTGGGTTTGGGATCTGTACGGGAGGGGCGACCTCCTCGACGCGGCGGACCCCCGGCTGAACAACGGCGGCGGCGGCGGGTTCCAGCCGCTGGAGATGGAGCGGGTGCTATGCGTCGGGCTGTGGTGCGTGCATCCGGACTATGCATCTCGGGCATCCATCCGGCAGGCCATGAGCGTGCTCCAGTTCGAGGCGCCGTTGCCGGAGCTCCCGCTGGAGATGCCGGTGGCGACTTACGGGCCGCCTGTTGCCAGGGGTCAGGACTGGTCAAGCACCACCACCACGTCGTCGTCCGCAAGTGCCCACACCGGAGGCCACTCGTCGACTAGTAACCGGACGACGGAACACTCGTTTGGCTCGTCGGTCAAGAGCGGCACCCATGGCATCTTGTCACTTCCAAGTTCCAACACGAGGAGTGCAACGCAATAGGGTTTTTTCCCCGGTTATATGATCCCGCAAGAAATATGTAAATTGTGTATGGAACAAGGGGTTGATCCTGGACATCGAATGCCTTAGCTCAAACTGAATGTCTGACCTTTGAAGTGTACACCGAGGCTTGTCCTAAATTAACCATATTGATTTCAGTCACCAAACAGACCAATTTGGATTGGCTAGCCGACAACCCATTTGTCTGCCGAAAAAGTTGAACGATATTTTACGTTGAGGATGGCTAGAGATGGACCGACAATAGGTGCATTTCTTTTCTCGAAATACACAGAATGTTTGTGCATCATTATATTGATATAAGGTCGAGAAATATTTTTCTGTTACAATGAAGAGGAGGTTGATAAGTTCTTATCTCAAATGCAGATGTGGCATGAAGAGGATCCAGTCAACGTATTTATTTTCTTGACAGCTCCCTGCCGATCCACCTCAAAGCATGCATACTCTAGCTCAGGCGTTCAAACTCTCTTTTAGCATGATGCAAATCTCCTTGAGAAGTTGATCAGCTCAAGGTTTGATTTGTGCTTTCTCATTGTACAATTATCTTGGATGATTTTGGTATTTATGCATGTATTCCTCCATTCCAAATTGTAAGTTATTAGAAGAATGTTGGAGAGTCAAAAAAAATATCAAGTTTGACCAAAATTATAAAACAAACTATAAATATTTTTGACATCAAATTAATATATTATGAAAATATAATTGATGAAAAATCTAATGATGCTTAGCTGGCATCATGAATGTTATTATTTTGTCATATAAATTTGGTCAAACTTGAGAAGTTTTGACTCTCCAAGATTCTTGGAATGACTTACAATGTGAGATGGAGGTAGTAAATAACAGGAACCGAACATCAAAGTTCAAAGGTGTGAAACATAGGCCTAATAGCTAGACTCGCATCTACGGGGATCTTGGTAGTACTACTGATCATAGCAGCCTCGCTCATCTATAGCAAATACCTGAAACCAAAGGGTGCCAACCAAACGCAACAGCCTCCCTCCACCTAGATGGAGAAATGGATGATAAGTTCGAAGTGGAGGCCGGGCCACAGAGATTCACCTACAACCAGCTATCACAGGCGACATGAGGTTTCTCTGGCGAGGAGAAGCTCGGCGAGGGTGGCTTCAGATCAGTCTACCGCGGGTACCTGCAGGATCAAGGGCTCCATGTAGCAATCATGAAGTAGCTGCGGATCTAAGGGGCTTCGGGGGTTGTACCAAAAGCACTATAAACTTGGAGGCCACGCTGAGCATCTCGTCTCATCAATCCACCATCCACTCCGACGTCTACAGCTTCGGCGTCGTCCTCCTCGAGGTCGCCTGCGGCAGGAAGCCTGTGATCCATGATGAGGAGGACGCGATCAGAGTGCTGCTAGTGCATTGGGTCTGGGGTCTGTACGGGAGGGGCGAGCTCCTTGAGGCGGCGGACCCTCGGCTAAACGACGACGGGTTCCAGCCGCTGGAGATGGAGCGGGTGCTATGCGTCGGGCTATGGTGTGTGCATCCGGACTACGCATCCCGGGCATCCATCCGGCAGGCCATGAGCGTGCTCTAGTTTGAGGCACCATTGTCGGAGCTCCCGCTGGAGATGCCGGTGGCGACGTATTGGGCACCTGTTGCCAGGGGTCACAACTGGTCAAGCACCACTACTACGTCGTCATCCGCAAGTGCCAACACCGGAGGCCACTCGTCGACTATTGGTCGAACGACGGAACACTCGTTTGGCTCGTCGGCCAAGAGTGGCACCCATGGCATTTTTGTCACTTCCAAGTTCCAACACGACGAGTGCGACACAATAAGGGTTTTTTTTCAGTTATGATCCTGTGAGAAATATGTAAATTGCGTATGGAACAAAGGGTTGATCCTGGACACCGAATGCCTTGTCTAAAACTGAATGCCTGACCTTTTAAAGTGTGCATTGAGACTTGTCCTAAATTAACCCTACTAATTTGAGTCCCCAAATTACTAGGCCAATTTGGATTAGCTAGTCGATAGCCCATTTGTGTGCCGAAAAAGCTGAACGTCACTTTACATTAAGTTTACTATCAAGTATAGCAACCCAGATCGACCGAGAACAGGTGCATCTTTTTTTTTTCTTGAATATGCAAAATGCATGTTTGTGCACCATTATATTAAGGTTGAGAAACATTTTTTGTTACAAATAATGATTTCGGTCGTCAAATGGGCCAATTTGGATTGGCTAGCCGATAGCCCTGTTTGTATGTCGAAAAAGCTGGACATTTTACATTGAGGTTGGCTAGCAAGCAGCAACCGGGATAGGCCTGCATTTTTTTTCTTGAATATACAAAAGGCTTGCACATCATTATATTTGGTTGATAAATATTTATTGTTACAACGACGTTCCATATGGCGCGGTGCACTAGGGTAAACCTGGTAATGGTTTGGGCGAAAACCGGATTTAATGGTTTGGTTTCTTGTTTGGGCTTGCATGGTTTGGGGGGAAATGGGCTATAGAGTGTAAGGGCTAGTTTGGTTAGTGGCCAAAGAAAATAGATCCATTACTACAAAGAAAGCTTCCATATAATGAACAACGCTTGTGTCAGTCTTCGATCCATGCATCCCCTCTTTGCATACTACAAAAGAAAAGAGATCCATTACGAGACGGTGCCTCTAGTTGCAATAGCTCGTCTTTGAACCATGGCTCGAGGGCTTGGAGCCTTGGATATGTAAAATCGAGAACTTCCATATAATGAACAACGCTTGTGTCAATCTCTATGCCCCAACAGGCACAGTGGGTTTGTGTGCGCTACGCACACTCTGCAAAAACACAAAGCAAGATGATATAGGTGGTACAATTGAATTGAGCATGACGGAACATAATTTAGATAAGAGTGAAATGCACCGTAGGTCTAGTAACTTTGGCTCCTATCCCAAATAGGTCCAAAGAACTTTAAAACCGGATATCCGGGGTCCAATAACTTTCGTAGGTGTTCCATCTGGGTCCAAAGCGGTATTTCAGGCCGGTTTTGCTGACGTGGACTCGCCACGTCATGTCGCTGTGGGACCTGGCGGCTGCCAATTTTGCAAAACACCCCTCCGACGAGATGGCCCTCGCCAGCGCTTGCCCAGCGCCCGCCTTCGCCCGCGTCTTGCTGCCGGAGTGCGCGCCGGAGCCGCCACGCCGCATGCCGGAGCGGCGCCGCCAGCGAAGCCCCGTGCTGCGCCCACGGCCGCCGCGCGCTCAACCTCCGCCGCCGCGACGCCACCCGCAGCAGCGTCGCGCATGCGCGCCGCCGCAGCCGCCCTCGCCCAGCCGCCGCGCGCTTCGCCGCGCCACCGCTTCGCCCACGCCGCCCGCGCGCGGCTCTCCGTCGGCCCGCGCCCCCCTCGCTTCGCGCCGCTGAAGCTTCGGGGCGCCCCAGCTGTCGCTGCACTTCGCTAACGCCCGCCTTCGCGGGAACGCCGCCGCTACGCCAGCCGGGCCACGCTTCGCGCTTCGCGTCCACCATCTCCATCCGCCTTCCCCCCGCTCTTCCCATCGCCGCCGCCCCTCTCCCCACCTTGCGCCGCCGCACCGCAATCCGCTCCCGCCCGGCAAAGTCACGCACGCAGCCACCACCGAATCCATCGCCGCTCCACCCCGCCCCTCGCCGCTTCCAACCGTCGCCACTGCCATCCAGCTCCACCACCACCACCGCTGCCAAGCCCAAGCCACGCCTCCGCCACCATGCTCCTACCACCTCGCACTCGCCACGCCGCCGACGCCCAGCACGGCCATCGGAAGACCGCCGCGGACAGGCCACCCTCTTCTTCCCCTTTCCTCTGTTTCTTCGATCGGGGAACGAACGGGAGGACGAGCTCTGGAGAAGGTTTTTTTTTGATAAATGGCGCGGGCCCAGTCCCGCGGTGGACATGGCGTGGCGAGTCCACGTCAGCAAAACCGGCCTGAAATACCGCTTTGGACCCGGATGGAACACCTACGAAAGTTACTTGGACCCGAGATATCCGGTTTTGAAGTTCTTTGGACCTATTTGGGATAGAGGCCAAAGTTACTGGACCTACGGTGCATTTCACTCTTTAGATAAACAAGACCTTTTTTTTTTTTTTTTTTGCTTTTTCCCCCTCAAAAAGAGGAGTTTTTTTTTTTTTTTTTTTTTCCTGTTATACAAACACAAACAAGTACATACGAGACAGGCAACACGGAGACTAGAGGACCATAGCACGGCCTTGCTTGGACAACCTAACCGAATCTTCGGCCCATACATACACATGAGTGGGCTGGAAATTACAACCAAGCAACTAAGCAAGGCCTACAAAACATCAAGATGACTAACACAACAGGTGCTGCGAGTAGTACAGCTTGAGCTACTTGAGGAAGGAGAGCCCCCCGAGAGCAGCCACCAGCGCGAGGAAGAAGAGGGAGACCCAGAGCACCACCTCGCCGACGGTGGCGCGCCAGTCGTCCATGTCGCGCGCACCAACCAGAAGCCGATGGATAACTTCGGCGGCGCCGAGGAAGGCGATGACGCCGAGGAGGCCGTAGTAGACGAGCACCCGAGCACGGCCGGGCAGGTGGAGGAAGACGCCACCGGGGGCTTGAAGAAGATGATCCCCAACGCCCCCGCGAGGAGGACGCCGCCGATGGAGATCTGCGCCGTCCGGAGCGCCGCCACGGTGGGCGGGCGCCGGCGATCTTCCCCAGCAGAGCGACCAGCAGCAGCGGCATTTCCTTTCGTTGGTGGTGAGCGCGATCGATCGGGAAGAAGGTTTTTGCTTGAGCAGCTAAGCTTTGTGGCAGGACTGCAGGAGAACACGAGCGCGCAATATATAGCCGAAGGCCAGCTTTCAGCCCAACCTCGTCCCAGCCTTCAGCCCAACCTCGGCTCAACCTCAGCCCAACCTAGGCCCAACCTGGGCCCAACCTCAGCCCAGCTTAAGCCCAACCTTGGCCCATCCTTCAGCTCAACATCAGCCCAACCTGGGCCCAACTTCAGCCCAACCACGGCCCAACCAAGGCCCAGCTTAAGCCCAACCTTGGGCCAGTCTAAGAACTGATTGCTCCCTCGACCTAGCAACCTCGGCCCAACCTCCCCATTTGCCAATCCCGTTCGTGCGTTGACTTCTGTCCTCCTGAGCTCTCGCTTCCTCCTGTTGCTCCCGAGCTTTCCCCGGCGACCGCAAATCGAAGCTCCCCAACTCCAGCTCACATCAAATCTATCGAGTGGCTAAGGCGGAGTCTGTAGAGCGCGGCGCACATGGGCAGCCTCAACCCAGCCGCCGCCGCCGCCTCTCGCGAATGGCATCACCAGTTGGACCCGAATGCGCGCCGCCGGATGGTCAATCATATGTAACAGCTTTTGATGTCGATTTTTACCTGCGCTGCAATTTTAGGCTCCTTGCTCATTCGGCTCCTCCGTATGCTCTAAATAGTATCTAATGTTGCAAGGTTGCAAATTCTGAGGAGGCATCGTCTGCCGGTGGAAGAGGCTAGAGTTTTTGCTACCAAAATCGAAATGGGTAGCTATACCCAATCCGCGAACGAGGTACAACTATCCTAACTTTATCTTGGATCAGACATCAAAGAACAGGTACTGCCACCCTTCGTTTCATACAACTTGCATTGTTTTCTTTTGTAATACCCAGTCTAATTATTTCAAGAACATTGCTGCGGTTATACGCCATGTGGAGAGACGATACCAAAATCACCACCATCCAGGTATGTTATCCATGATCCATGTGTTTATATTCCTGAAATTGTGGAGTAATAGTAAATTGTTTTGAGGCACTATTTTTTGTTACTACATTGGTTGTGTACCTATACATATGTGTGATAGAACTAGGATATCATCTGAGAGTAGATTGGTGGGTGAAACTACTAACTTTGTATGAATAAAGTCGGTGAGGAGACCGACTCGGAGATCACATCTGACAATGTGGTAAACAATTCATGCCTCCATTCTGGAGAGTAGACAGGGCCATGAAGCTGATAGATGGATCTAAATTGTTTGCATCGTATTTGCATCTTTACTTCTCTTATAAATTGCTTATTGTGTCTTTCCAAGGAGAAATGTTTAGATTTCTAATTTCATAGACTATCAGAATTTGGACTTGACATTTATTTGATGGTGTGTAAAGGGATGCAATTGAAACGATTATACTAAGATAAATTCTGTGTGACATAGATTTTTTTTTTTAAAAAAACAATAAAGAAACTAGCATTGCCGACTTAGTTAGGGAAAGTAATTACAAAGTGCGAGAGTTGCCAAAGCAGAAGGATCAAAACTTGGGCAGGGGTCAAATTGGTCAAGCTACAGAAATATGGTTAATCCTAAAAAGCTTGATTACAGTGCTGTGAGTTATACTAAAGCAAGCATGAACAATCAATTGCTTCAGTATACGTGTCTTCCTTTCTATCAAGAAAATGCAAATGCTCATTTAGGGATGTCAATGGGTAAATACCCGCTGGGGGTCAAGGGAAAATACCCATACCAATGAAGACCAAAATACCCCACCACACATATATACCCATGCCCACCAAGGGTATGTAAGTTCTCCCATACCCATATAACTATACAGGCATTAAATGATTACGCAATGCCTTAGGTTAATACAAAATAGTTAACGGCATATAGAACAAACTAGGAGTGATTTACTGGATTATAAGCTGATAAATCTTACTTATATAGTTACATCACCAGTTTAGCATCGTCTATCATGTGAAGGTCATCTAATAAGTCCAAAAAGGAGAATTGTTGGGGTGACTGAGTGGGTGAGGGTTTAGGGTTAGGGTTAGAGTTTCTGTTCTTTTTATATGAAATATATATAAAGTCCCATGTCTCCTATGACATGTATGTCCCTACTCATTCCTGTATCAATTTTGCCTGTAAATGATTTGACTGCTTCTATATATATGCTTGTTACAGTGTCAATATTATACTATTTGTTAATTCACAAGATGTTTAACATATAATTTTGTATATTTTCTAAAACAACACCTTCCCTCAATAAGGCAATAACCCGGCACATTCGTCAGCAAGCATCTTGACATCTCAGCAACAGTCCCAGCAGCCTGATAATTCAACACTTGTACAAGCTTCTTCTCTGTCTAGTGATGATCAGAGCTCGACAGGTGACAGCCAGACATCTGCGCTGCATAATACGTCTGGGCAATCTACAATTGGACAGATGCACCAGATAGCCATTCAATCAGCTACTCAGAGTGGCATTCGACATAATCCATTGAACAATGTAGAGCAACCTGTGAATCAGCAGCAGCAACATCCAGAGCCCTCCATGAATCAGCAGTCTTCTGTGCAACAAATCGAGCGAACTCAACAGTCTTTGAACGAACCAGCAACCAGAGAGCTGTCAAATTTACACCCAAATCAGCCTAATAATGTTTTGAATCAGCATGAAACACAGGAGTTTATGTCCTTGCAGCCACAGCACCAGGAATATGCAGCCTTTCACTGTGAAGATAATTTCTGTTTGTATGGTCAATCATCGCCCTTACGCATTGAATCCAGTGGGGACAAGGACGACGACTTTTGGAGGTCCTATCCACTTTTGAGTCCATTTTCCCAGCCCTTCACGGTATCTGTGAACCAGGATGACAATGCAACCATGTATGTGGTTGTGGATTCAGAGACTCAAGAATGTGAGATGAATATTGATAAATCAGCTGATATCCAGCCTCCTCCTGCCAGTGACACTCAAACGAATGATGAGGTTGCCAGCTCTCATTCTTCTTCTTTAGTTTTGTGTGTTTTTTTTTTCATAATCTTGTTGTCTCTAACACTGTTGGCCTTCCTTCCTCCACCACAGGAGGATGGATGCTTTGACAGCACTGGATTGACTGCCAAGGAGGACCCAAACTCTGTCTTTATGACTGACATGCCAACGAATCTGAAGAAGCGCAAATATGACCACCTTCCCTGCTCCAGTGGATGACTACTCTTCTGTTGGTGTATCTGCCTCAGCAAATCCATAGGGGCCTTCAACTATACCATCGTGGCAGGTAAATGTTCTGAAGCTGTTGGGCAAAACTAGGATGGTTCCTAATTCTAAACCCTGCTTTGGAGCAGTGTAATTTGGTGAATCTGCAGCAGTTCCAAGGTAGATGACTAATGGAAGCGCCTCACCGTATCTATGTAGCTCCAACTGTCCAACCACTTGTGCACCAGCAGCAAGAATGTCTACTCCATCAGCCTTTCCCAGAGCTCCGCATATGCTATATCTGAGGTGGCCAAACCGCTGAAAGGACTGCAAACTGCTGAAAGGACTGTCGGTTAGTCCCGGATTCTAAATCCATGTCTTCGTTGGGACGGTGACCTTCCAAGAACAGGCAGACATGCTCAATGTTTTTGGACCTTTATCATGCTCAATGTATTCTAGTTAGTTACTTCCGCCATTGTAAAATTATACCACAGAACATGTGATCTTGCAAAATTTACTCTTATATTTTTGAAAGAGGCAGTGCCCTAATTCATCTCATCCAACGTGTCACTGGTGGTCTAGCTTCAAGGTTTGCCCGTCTTTCGGCTCCTAACCGCTAAAGCTAATCCTTCGGACCAATCCTGCGGTTTTCTGAAATAGCATGGTACCATCGACATTCGACACGAGGTGATATTAGGCATTTACAAAACCTAATTTGGAAGTCCAATTTGGGTCAGGCCATTTTGAAGTGTCTTTCCTTCCTGATGATGGGAACACCCACGTTCTGTGAGCACTGGCGGAAGGCGTCGCTGCAAGGAGCCACATGCACGCTCCTACACGAGCACTAAGCGTTGAAGCTACAATTCCACGATCTGACAAAACTAGCCAGCAACATATACTAGGATATATCATTCATGGGCTGGCATATTGGGCTATTATTAAACAGCAACCTGAACCTGATAATAGTTTAGATTTCAGTGTCTAACGTAGATGGCTGACTGACGTCCCTTTTCTTCTTCGCCCAGCAGCTCACAGCTTACAGCTTGCTCGTAGCACCAACATAGAGAAACAAGCAGAAAATAGATTTCTCGTGGGACATCAAAATCAAGGTGTTCGTGTCCTCCTCCGCCCCTATATGTGAGCCTTAGTGCTTGTATCTTAAACTGCCATTAGTTTATGGCAGGGCAGCTGCTTTTGGTTATAAAAAAAATCTATATGGGCCGTTTGTAGAGCAGCCCAACCGCAGCCCATCTCAGGCCCAGCCTTAGCCCATCTCAGGCCCAACCGCAGCCCATCTCAGGCCCAACCGCAGCCCATCTCTATATATAATGTGTCTTCTCCACCCCGCCCGTCTCCTCCGAGACTCCTCCTCCTGCCCCCTCCCCTCCAACAGATCAGGTCGTTTCCCCTTCCTCCCTTCCTCCTCCTACGCCGATTGGCGCGTGCCCCGCCCGCCGATCCCGTGTTAGTCTTGGCCGATTCGATCCGCCCGTGCCGTCGGGATGGTGCAATCCGACGGGGTCCATGGTAATAATCCTTTGCTGAATCCATATGCTTTGCTTTGCTTCGTTTCCTTAAGGTTATTTGGTACTTGTGTTCGCTCCCAAGGGTTTGGTACGGGCTCCGCTGAATCCCTACCTTCTAAGTCCGTGAACCCCGATCGTGGCGCCCTTTTTTTTTTTCGCGATCGGGCCATTCACCCGTTTTTCATTAAGAGGAGGAAAACCAAATCCAAATACAAACTAAGCGGGATGCCGAAAGGACATCGCCGCGAAAAACGTAAACAAAACAAAACAAAAAGAAAACACCCCAACACAACACAAGGCAAACAACCTAACTACTGGATGCAACCCGAAGGAAGCTGATTACAAGATAGCCGAGACGCGACTAGACCACGAGCACTCTCGGGCACCGATCGCGCCGCTTCTTCCCCGCGAAGGAAGACCTCCATGGCCTCCCCGTTGATCTCGGCGTTAGGGCCCGTGAGTGCGGCCAGCCGGCTCGGCAAAGGAGACCGCATCCTCACGCTCGGCCTCGACCTCGATCCCCATCTTCTTGAGCATAACTTTCCTTGCACGGTCCTGCGGCATAAGGTGCTGGACCCACTCTTTGCGGCCCGAGCCGTGCCTGCGTTTTGGCATTAGCTTCGAAGCGTCTTGGCGGCGGGCGCGTCTTCCTCAAGACCGGCGTGGATAGTATGGATGGCTCCAACGGCCTGCGTGAACGCGGCTATGAACTCATCAACCGGCGGCCGCACGGGCGCGGTTGGGAGAGTGTCGCGGTGCACCCATCTTCGACGTCACAAGCTCCGGGGCCACTAGCGTCGAGTGCAGGGAGCACAACGTTCGCGGCCTCGAGGCAGCGCGGGTTCGTTGTGCTCCTCAACCCGGCGACGAGGCGCGGCTGCCTGGTGTCGCGTCCACGGCGGCGACTAGTGGAATGGCGAACTCGGCCTCGACCAAATCGCCCACCGATCGACCACCGCCCGAGCGTAGCAGCAGCGGGCGCCCACGAGACGGCACCACCGTAGGCAAGGGGCCGCCACGACCTCCCCTCCGGGAGTGTCACCGGGCGCACGGGCGATGGAGGCCGTGAGCTCAATGAGCATCGTCAACCCGTGTAGCGGTCAATGGCCGGGCGGCGACGGCGGAGCGCCCGGTCAACAAAGAAAGACCGTCGGCGACGTTGTTGAGCACCCTCGAAAACTTGCGCCTACGCCGCCCGGTGACGACGTCCGACGCGACCGGCACCCTCCTGGCGTGTTGCATCGCCGACGACGAGGGCGTCCCCTGATCCGCCGCGTCGTCGATGCCTTGGGAGCGAGAGAATCTCTCCGACACCGATTGGGCCGTGTGTGCAGTTCCGGCGCTCCGGGGGGCCCTGGCCGCCGCCACCGCTCTTGGCGCCACAACGGCGCGCGCTGCAGACGGTCGATGAGCGGCCGGGCGGCGCCGCCGCCCACCAGCGGTCGGGGATTGGCGACGGCGGCGTCAAAAGAACAAAGCCGGGGGCGGCGAACGCCGATGCTTGCGATCGTCGCGTCACGGTGACCTTCACATCGGCACGGAGGCGGCGACCGGAAGCGGCATACTGCGGCCGACGTGGTCCTCCGCTTCGCGATTGAAGCGAGGCCCACCAGTTCGGCCGGGATTCGGGCGGCGGTGGCGGCGTCCATGGGAACGGCCACGACGACGGTAGCGACGGCGGCGCGACCGGTGTGAAACCGTCCTCATCGACAAACGCGCCAGCTCTCGGCGTAGAGACCGCACGGCGATGGGCGGTCCCAGCGAAGGTGGGCGGATGCGTCTAGGCGTCGCTGATGCGACCATCGCAAGTCCCGCCCGGTCTCCATGAGGTCCGCCTCCTGCGACGGCGGGCCGACCTGCGACGCTTTGCGTGGGGAACCAACGACGCCGGCATGACCCACCTCGGCGCTGGCACCCCCGCCCACTCGATGCCGGGGCGGAGTTGGGCCCCGCGGGTGCACCAGCAGGCGCGACGGAGGCCAACGGCGGACGCCGCGCCATAGCAGGCGGCTCGATGAGGACATCGTCGCTGGACTCCGAGCAATCTGTGAGGTAGCCGTCCTCCCAACGTTGTGCTTTGGACCTCCCTGTAGAGTGAGGGAAGAAGGGCGGGGCCGTAGGGGAGAGCTTGCTCTGGGCGCTGGGTGGCGATGGGGTTACCTCGCCATCCTCCAACAACCGCTCCACTGTCCTGGCCGCGCCCTCCATGCTAGGCGTCGGTGAGACGGCCTCCAATGGGGCCGCCTGGGCGTCGGCGTGCTGTGGGATGTCCGCCGTGGCCGTTGCCATGGCGGACGACGGGGAGGTGCGGGTGGTGGGGGTCGCTGATGCGGAAGGCGGCACCTCGACGGGCTGCTGGCCGGCTTCCTCCGTAGGCAGCGACGGAGCAAGGTGGTTGGCCGCCTGAGACTCCACTGCCCGGGTCTCCAAGGCGTTGGTCGGCGGCTCCGTCTCCGACGGTAGAGGAGCCGGCCCCCAAGGCGACGACGGCGGCGACGTAGCCTCCACGCCAGCACTCAGGCCAACGGAAGCCGCAGCCATGGCCGGCAGGCGGCGAGCAGCAGCATCCCCGGGAGGCGCACCCGGCGCAGGAGGAGAGCGCCCGCCCCTGTCCCCGGAGGCCGCCGGCGAGCGCGGCAGAAGCAGCTGGACGGAGGCGCGCTCCGGAGGGGTACCCGCCTCGAGGAGCGTGGGAGAGGTCCCGCCGGCCCCATGGGCGAGTAGATCAGGCGAAGGGGAGCTCCGATCTGGGCTTGGAGGGGGCAGGTTGGTGGCTGGGAGGGGTTGCCGGTGGGCGGCGGCGCCGCTGCCAACGGTCGGGAAGGGAGCGTCGGGTGGGTCGGGAGCAGGAGGCATCCGTTCGGTCGATCGTGACGCCCTGAAGGAGCTCGAATGGGAGCTGCTGAACTCTAGGCGTGTGGTGCACAATGAGCGCCTTCACATGAAACCAGAGGACATCCCTGGTACTAGTGGTATGTACCATCTGCTTCCGCTAATCAGTCTACTGGTAGTCCTTGCGATTGGCTGTACTAACAACTAACTGTATTTACCAAAACTTCGTAAGCTTTTGGAAGAAAGTACTTCTACAGCGACAACCTTGACCTTCTGAACCTTGACAAGATCGACACACCGCATGGGTCCTGGAAAATGATTGACCGTGGACAGGGCTGGGGCATTTCGACGATCTCGGGCTGGGTCGGTTGGAAGAGGACCTTTGTCTTCAAGCCGTCTCAGACTAGCAAGAGCAGCAAAACCTGTTACATGAATGTGTATGCCGTCATCGGTGCTGATAAATTCGTCAAGGTAACCATGATCGATAAAAACTCCGAAAGATTTAATCAGGATTGCACATTACTGGTATGCAACAAACAAACACGTGTGTGTGTTGATCTTTTGGGTCGTATTTATTAACTATTTTGTTCAATTTTTATTGTAGCCCTTGTATGAATGCAGCATATTCGAGGTCACTAACTCCTACGACCCACGCCCCAAATGTGCATCGCTATTTGGCCTTCCACGCTATGGTACTAAAACCATCTCTCCTTTCATTTTCCACGTTCTCTTCTCTTGTTTCAAGATGTTCCCTTCTCTTTCATTTGCGAGTGTGTGAATGTGTGATATAATTTTGATCATTGGAACAGATCCAATCCCACTACAAGAGGACCCAGGGGCAACAGAAGCTCTCGCAGAGGAACTCAGAGCCATCGCCACCAACCCAAATCTCCTTCCATACGTGGGTGAGTATGCTGGATGGTTGAGTTTGTTAATTATGGAAAACAGAGGTCCTAGTAGTCTGATGAATTTCAAGGACAACTTGTTCTGCTTACATTCAGTTTATTCATGCTGCATCAAAATCGCTAATGGATACATTTTGTCGTTTGTTTTTGTTACTAGAGCACCGAGACTACAAGAAGGAAAAGTTTGAAAAGATAAAAGCACGCTGTCCTGATGGGAAAGAGATCAAATGGTCAATATGCAACCATTGCGGTATGGTGTATAAGGGCATTCCTAACAAAACAGTCCAGGACAATCACAAATGCAAGTGCGGCTGCAACCATGCTTCCAACAGCTAGGAGCTGCAGGCAGAGGATTGTGAGCTCCATCAGCTTGGAGCTCACAATCCTTGGAGCTCACAATCCTCTGCCTGCAGCTCCCAAATGTGTATCTCCGTTTTCCCTTCCTAGTACGTGTTGTTATTGTTGTTATCAATCAGGGCAATTTTGCAGTGCCAAAGGAAGTGAGTTAGGGACAGTAATTTCTGGGTTGTGCCGTAGCAAATCAGTTAGCCATGTACTTCTCTCCATGTTATGTAGTTCGCCTCCATTTTGTAATCTCTTGCAATTTCTGCAATGTACTCCTTTGAGGTTGAGGGTATAACCTTAGCGGTTCATCATGGTGAACATTTTGACATGTAATTCGTTGAGATTCAGTAAACATGTTATCGGTTTGAACAGAAACTTCTTGTTCATTTGGAGCCATCATGGCAAATTGGTGCTTTACTTTCCTCGCGCATGGCATCTTCCAGCGTTGTGTGAACCTTGTGCTATGGCAGATTGATCAATCATATCATATACAAATGCCTGTCAAGAGCCTTAGCCAGCAAGCATGCAATCTGCAATGTTAGTAGCAACGCACATGAGAACGATATAAATCTCTGCATCCCTTCTTTTTTTTGCTAAACCATGAGCGTCTCCTAGAAAGACAACACATCTCATTGAGAGGAGTGTTGGACAAAGGTGGTGTAAAAGCAGGCTCGTTACCAAATCTCATTCTTATTGAGAGGAGTTTTGGACATGTTGTTTTATTGTGAGGAAAAACATTGTGACAAATTCAATCGACCAAGATCCTCTCAGGTAAATAGATGAGAGGGTGATCTTATTTTAGTAGAAAACTTATTACACACATAATTTATAAGTTTTTCACAAATTCATATGATTTTTCATTAGAAAAACACAATTGAGACTCGTTTCCAAAACCAGCTGGACCTGGTCTGCAGTCTGAAATGAACGCCCCACAGGCAGACTATAGCGAAGAAAAGAAATATGCTTGCTCTTATTCCTCCGGTCTCCTCCATCGGTGCCCTCGCCTTCCACCGCAGCTTCCCACTGCCATTCCTACTGCGGCGGGCGGCTCCCCGCGCGCGCTCCCTCATGGCCTTCTCCACCGAACCGTCAACGGTTGAAGAGAAGGTGGAATCGGAGGACGAAGCCCTCCCCACGGCCGTCGCCGGGGCCGGGGATTGGGGTGATGTGAGCCACGAGGAGTGGCGGCGCTGGGGCACCTCCTCGCCGCTCCCGGCCGCGGTGGCCAGTGTAATCCACGAGCTGCTCGAGATGGAGGCCGCCGCCGGCGAGAAGATGCGCTTCGGCGGCGTCGGCTCCAAGCTAAAGGTGACGTCATCTTCTTCCCTTCACCATTTTACCAACAACCCTCAGATTTTGGAGGGTTTATCAGGCTTGTGTTCGAGGAGATACAGCAGGAGGAGTCCAACTGATGCGTCTTGGTTTGATTTCTTCTGGATGGATTTTGCAGGGCAATTTCAAGGACGTGGAGGACAAGAAGCACAGGGCTGTCTACGAGAGGCTCGCTGACTCCGACCAGAAGCTGCAGTACTTCTCCGCGCGCCAGATTGGCTGCCGTTTGCTAGGGTGCAGAGGGTATCTGTGCCAGAAGGTACTGTGGTGTCCAGCCTCTGCCCTCAGCAATGCAAGCGCTTGAGCACCGCTGCGCACAACTTTCTTGATTCCTCTCCTTCCATCTTCCAAGGGTGTGATTATGTGATCCGTCTGTCTTTGAAACTGCAGTGCTGGCTACCAACTGAAGACTGTATGTGCACAAATATTGTTCCTTGCAATCTTTGGAAGGGGATGAAATTCTGGATATATATGCACCCAAAGGTCTGTCCATACTCCATAGAGGATTGTGCAGTACTCTTTTGTGTTTCCTCCTATTATTATGCGTAACGATATCTCTTTCCGCAGGATTTTTTGCGCCAGAATAACACAGGAAAGTTACTCTGGCAAGTATTTGGCATCCAAGCTGCACAGTTATGCCTCTTTGGTATCCAAGAGCATGAGGATATAATGTGGGAAGCATTTCAGAGTTCAGGTGATCTTCGAACCATCCTTGGTTTCTCTAACATATAAGTTGTTGAATGATATTATTTTAAGAGCTTGCTAGATCTTGATTTAGTCATGTTTCTGCGTGGAAGTTTATGTTTTTCAGGTGCACTTGCTGATTTATAACATGATATATCATAATATATAATTTGGAATATTCAACATATTTTAAATGAATGTGTCCCTTGTATTACATGATTACCGCTTTCACGGTGGGTTGTCATGTTTATGAGAATGGAGATTGGGGCCTGTAACTGTCCATATTTACGGACATTTAGGATTCTATGGTTCTGTTAATGTAGTTTTCACAATGAAATTCTGTGCATTGTTTGTTTTTCTTTTTTTCTGTTTACAGGTGCTCCTTTTCATTTTGATCGCTGTGAACTGTTCTCCTGATGCATTGTGTGCTTGACCTGGTCCTAACAGCATGAAACTGCATCCTTTGATGCATTATTGTCTATGGTATAAATTGATATTTCATATAAACGAATGCAGAATGCATTTAGTATTGTGTGATCTGTAGAAGATTTCTCCATTAATCACTCATTTAGCATTAGTCATATTTCTATAATTCTATCTTCAGCTAGGACATGTGTTTTTCCCCTTCTCTTCATAAATGTCTCACTTCCATTCTGATGTGGTGTTCGTTCAGGAAAGGGGAAAATCTCAGTTCTATATCCAAACAAGAGTACCACCCCCAAGTCAGTTAAAGACCTTGAATTTGGTGGTTTGTCCTTGACTGCTGACCTTCATGAGGTGGTGTTTGTTTTTCGATGGCATTCCATGATTTCCACTGCAGCAAAGTAGTTGTGCTCCCTTCTTTTATACAGATATATTCCATGTGGTTTTTTTTTTCATGAGCACCTTTCATCCATCATATCCAGTATACGTAATGATTCAATTTGTTGGGTGTGTAGTGGTTTTAACTAACTCCTCTGTCAACTTTCAACATTTCGGCAAATGGTAATGATTTAACTTCTGCAATGCAGAGTTTGCAGGACGAACCTTTCAATTTTATTCTGCTTGATGGTACGTGGAGTAATTCTGCTGCACTGTACAGAAGATTAAAGGTACAGTTCAATGCATTTCTCATTTGGCCCAAGCATTCCTTTATTAGGGCGTCCGCAACGGGAGTTGGAATCGCTAGCTAGGAGCAGCATGTACCAATCAGAAGAAGGAAAGCCAACGCGCTAGCGAGTGCTCAGTAGTCTAGCTCGCACGTTTCCCCAAATCTTCTTGGATCACTGACACATCTGAAGCAGCATTGCACTATCTAGCTTTTTCCGTTTTTTATTGTTTCAAGTCTTCAGGTCAGCTAGCGATTTGTACCCACCGTTGCAGACGCCCTTAGGCTGTCTAGATTACCAGTAAACACAGAACTGTGAAAGCTGGCTGGTGGGTCTGACATGTCGATTACATTTACCCAGACATGTTGGTCCCACCTGTTGAATTCATTCACATTCAACAAAATCGATGGATGTGTACATTATTATTAAATATCTGGCAAAGACTCCAAAGTTAGGCACATACTCGGGGTCATCTATTTTGGGACGGAGGGAGTATAGCTTAATGAACTTCAAAGGTTTAATTCTTGACTATTATGTCAAATACTTTAATTTTATGAAATTGACTCAATTTAAGTAGAGGTTTAATGATAAATGCTATCTGAAGGAACTAGACATACAATAGTGTGATATTTCTCATATCTGCAGGGCTGCATGGTAATCTTGTAGGTTTAGCATCAAAAGTTTTACCTTTAGCCTTTAGGTTGTATAATTTCATAGATGGTTCTTGATTAGATCCTACAAATCTATACTTGCAAATCCTTGACCAAAACCATTCAGAACAATCCAAAAGCAGACTGCAGTTGGATTGATGTAGAATAGGGTTGGGGTTGCAAGGCACTTGCCACTACTCAATTCAGGAGTTTTAAGATTTGGACTCCAAATTACCATATAGGTATGTTCACATGTGAGATATGAGTAGATAAATTATATGACCTAATATCTGTTATCTTGTACAGGAGAGATGGACTGCAATATGGGGAGATGAAGATTTACCTTGTATTGCACTATCTACACTTAGTGCCTCAGTGATGCATAAACTACGGTGAGCTAAAAGATTCAGTTGTTCTTATCGTCTCCTTCATTTGTTGTAACCTTTTTCCCCATTTTCATGTTCCTTCATAAACTGAACAGACCACAGCCTGCATGGGATCGTACCTGCACCGCGGCAGCTGCAGCTGGCCTCCTCTGGGAGCTGAACCTGCGGCCTGAGCTCAGCGCATTTGAGTTGGAAAAGCAAGCTGAGGCAGTGGAGTGCTCGTTGGATATCTTGCTGGATGCTCTCACTGCCAGGCGCGTTCGTCTGGGCCGATCAATAACTCGAAAACAGAGACATAATAGAAACTGCATATAGTGAAACAAACTCACAGTAGCAGGGAAGCATGCCTTCAAGGGGAAGGGCAGATTTCATTCTTTTTGTAGAATTTAGGAGCTGATCAGTTTGCCAATGATTCCTTTCTTTATAGGTCACTAAATCTTCAGTTCAGTGTTGTAGATTTTTTTTAATGGTCATTGACGTGAGCTGTTACTGCTAATGTCGAAGAAAAAAATTGGATTTTCACAAACGTGGTTCAATACCCTTCTGATTTAGCTCTCAGTTTTGACATTTTTTTGCCCAAGGCTGTCTGTGTCATATGAAGATGGCGAGCCCAAGCAAGCGAGCGAACCATAAGAGCATTAACAGCTATAGATGTATTGAGGCTATAGAAATGTTTTTTTTTTCCCTTCAAAACTTAAAGATGAAGACGTGTGTCATTCCATTTCTGTGTACTGAATGCAATTTTGATAGAACTTTGCTACTTTCTGTTGTGTTCAAGTGTAATGACAGGCTGGTAAAGCTAGAGGTCTGATTTTTTTTTTAACTCTGAAATAGGAACATTTATCAATTCATCACGAGAACACAGTTATATACCCAGTACCCTCGGGAGTATGTGTCTTGTCTGCCTAGATTTATATGACACTGCTTATGTGCCGAATGATGTGCTTATGTGTAAAGTCATCAGACATTCAGAGTTTCAGACGCATTGGAGTTTCTTTGGAGCAAAAATAACAAACAATTTATCTTGGGACACGCTGCAAGACAAAAATTGCTCTTTTTCATTACTGATAATCACATCTCATTATACATAGCGAGATAGAACAGACATTAGTACACTAACAATGGTCATCAAAGAACTACATGGACTGAGCCCTAAATCATATAAAGAGACGGAAGCAACGAACGCCTGACGCCCGTGGAGATCCTACTCCTACATGTCGCTGGGCCTCTTCCTCGCACGATGGGATGCATCTTCCGTTGCTTCTGCTCAAACATCTTTGCTGCCACCTTGTCGTCGATCTTCTGAATGGTGCGTTGAAGCTTGATCCTCTCGGCTTCGTCGTAACCCTCGCGTAACTTGCGCTTTGTACCCTCCATCTTCTTGCTCTCGTCGATGGCTGGCTTTTTGGTCTCGCTCGTGCTCGGTTTCAGAACAGTAGCTGTGGTCTGCAGCATCTTCGCTGGTCGAACATACGCCTTCTTGTTTGCCTCGCCCTCGGCGACGGGGACGGTAGGAAGCATCTTCTTCGCCGGCGGTATGCGTAGCTTCTTCGCAGGCTGCACGTGCAACTTCTCCTCGTGTCCACGCGCGTCGCCATCAGAAATCGCTGCAGAGACGCCCTGGCGTGGGATCATCCGATCATCAGCAGAGACGTCGATGGCCACACTCCACCCGCGCAGGACGTCGACTGCGAGGGCGCAGATCCGGACGGAGTTGTGGTTCCGAAGGGCGCCGACGAGCCTCGCGAGGTCGGTGGACGCCAGCGCACTGTGCGGGACGGGCGTCACCCGCAGAGTCTGGAGCGCTTCCGCCATGGCGTCGTCGAGCGCGGCGCAGAGCTGCTCGGCGACGTCGTCGTCGGTGGCGGCGCGGAGCAGCTTGACGATCCGGACCCTCACGTCCTCGAACGCGGCGCGCGGGTGGCCCGCTTCCTCGATTGCTTCGTCGATGGCGACGAAAGCGCCGTAGAACGGCCTCCACCTTCGCAGGGGTTCCCCGCTCTGCTCGTTGGCCATGGTGGCGGCGGATGCGGGAACTGGGAAGGCCGGTGGGTAGGGTCGCGGAGGTTTGGATCGGCGGATGCGAAATGCAGAGAAGAGCAGATCGTGGATGGAATTGGGAAATTGGTGCGCCTTTTTTTGTTACATAGAACCTGCCGAGCGAATCCGACTCGAGTTGCTTCACGCGTTTCCGGCTTGGATTGGGAAATTGGAGCACTCGACACCGACTCCAGCTCGGCGACTCTGCGTGAGCTGCCAGCAACCTGTGTAAATTGTTTTGCTACCATGGAACCACCGGGAACGTCGCCGTTGCGGCGTTGCCATGTGCGCCGCCGCTAGCCATGGCCGCCGTCACGCGCTTGCACGAGGGCAGCGCGGCTCGGGTACATTCCGGCTATGCTGACGCAAGCGCCCCCACTAAGGTAACCTCCTGAGTCCTGATGCTCTCCAAACCTCCGTACCTTCCCACAGAACCGCAGTTCGCCGGAAAACCGTGCGCGCCGCCGTGAACGCCTACTGCTCCGTCGCCGCGCTCTGCGCCGCCGCTGCACATGGTCACTGGTCAGCCGGCTAAGTTCCGCCTACGGCCAACCTCCTGGAACCCCTGGATGCTTGAGAGGTCACGGAGGCTCTCTTTCTCGCTGCTTACCGCCGTTGAGGGAGGCCATGCCCGGCCAAATCGATTGACACACTCTGCGCCGTGCTCTGTTTCTTCTGTGCGCGAAGAGGAAGGTGGAGTGTGGGGAGACGAATAGCAGGAAGAAGAGGGTTTAAGTGCAACAAGGAAGTAAACAAGTTTCATATTTTTTTTTTAGAATGCCAAACTCTTTAATGATGGAGTTAGGCATAAGTGCATAACCGCATAAGAAATGCAAACGTCGAAAGACGGTTCCAACAGCCAGACATGCAGAGGATTTGGACTTCCACGAGACCTTTCCTGCCCGTGGCAAGATTCTAGCTAGCATTTTTTAATTAAATGGCATCATTACCAAATTGTAGTCCAAAGGCTCGAGAGCTACTAGCAAGTCAGATAGGTGACTTGGCTAATGGTTGCCAGTGGCGTACCGCAAGCTCCGTGCGCCCCATGGTTAATGGTTGCCAGACTCGCCACGTGTCATTGATTTTAAACAAACGGCGCCCCATGGTGCAGTTGCCAATTCTATAAACAAATGGACTGCATGTGCCTACGGTTTGTCTCCGATTGATAAAGGATCTCTTTCATGTGCGGTCAGATGCCGTCTCTGTCCACGTGGTGGCCATCAGGCAGGGGACGCACAAGAGCTGGGGTACGCCGGTGGCGCACCTAATTAATTTCCGGCAACACGGGTACAGAAGATTGGAATTCAAGTTAGCAAGACTTTCATGTTCAATTGACAACTAAGCACGAGAACTGTTGGCTTTATAGTAATTATTTATGGGGACAACACAAAATATACAATAAACGAAAAATAGCCAAATCACTAGCAGAATAATTTATAAGATAACAAAGAAAGAGACATTTTTGTGTTGGCTTCCTAGGTGTATCAATATGAAGCAACATTTTTCAAGAAAGCACAAGATTTGTCCAGCTACCTCCCGGACAACAGTGTTTCCTCTTCCACAGCGTATTGTCTGCTAGTTTCAGTTAAAACTTGCTCATTGGCCATCCAATGAGCCATAGTTTCCTTATCACCGTGTATTGCTAACATTGTATCACATGGAACGTGTTGTTTCTTCTTAACTAGCAGATTCTCTAGTGTCATCTCCACTTGCCTCATTGTCGGCCGATCTTCCCCCTTTAGCTTAGTGCACATTGCTGCTAGTGTAGCTACTTCTTGGATTTCTCCATCTTCTTCCTCGATGACCTGAGGATCTATTATGTCCAACAATTTGCCTTCTCTGAGTAGCGAGACAAAATATGAAACAATACCATCACCACCGTCAGATCGGTAGGCAAATGGCTTCTTCCTCGTAAGCAATTCTATGAGAAGCACACCATAGCTAAAGACATCACTCTTATCAGTTAGTCTGCCTGTGTAATAGTACATCGGATCCAAATAACCAATTGTACCTTGAATCGCTGTGGTTACCCCTGTTTGATCATTTGGGATGTATCTTGAAGCTCCGAAGTCAGAAACCTTTGTAGTTAAAGTGTCATCAAGAAGTATATTGGAGGATTTAATATCTCTATGAAATATTGGCTTTGAGGTAGCCGAATGTAAATAGGACAATGCTTTAGCAACTTCTAGAGCAATCCTTGCCCGATCTTTCCATCTTAGTGACACTGGTCCTTCAACATGAAGATGATGATAAAGTGTTCCATTTGAAATGAACTCATAAACAAGAAGAGGAACTTCTATCTCAAGGCAACATCCTAAGAGCTTCACTACATTTCTATGATTCACTTGAGAAAGAACTGCAACTTCATTTATGAATTCGTTGATTTCTCTTTGCACTACAATCTTGGATCTCTTTATTGCCACGACGTGCAAATCTAGAATTCCTTTGAACACAACACCATGCCCTCCACCACCAACTATGCGAGATTTATCGAAATTGTCTGTAGCTTTCTCTACCTCCCTTAATGTAACTATCATCCTTTCACCAATGTCTGCATTATGTGATATCAATTGTTGCAATAGTAAACCATGATTCTGTTTGAAATATTTCTCTTTCATCTTCTTAACTTTTCTCTCCTTGACTTTTCGAATTATGAAAGGACAACCAAATGCTAGAAGCAAAAGAATTGTGCCACCAGATACTCCTAGCCCGATGCTTAAGCCAGAGACTAAAAAAATAAAAAAAAAATGTTGGGGTCAGATTCATATGTTTCATGTAGGTGAACATATCAAGTATTGTGTGGGAAGAAATTAGTAATAGGTTTACATGCAGTGACTTGGTACCTGCGGTTCTGTTCTTGATTGTGATACATCCCCATTTTTGGGAAGAATTTCCGTAGGTTCCACTAGGGCATTGGCACTGGAAAGTTCCAGGTAAATTCAAGCAGGTGCCATAGCAGGAGTGGGCTTTCGGGTCCTCGCACTCATTTATGTCTAGAACAATAAATAATGTACAAGCAACAATTATTGATGTGATACAATAGCAAATGTCAGTTGTTGGGGAGCAATATATAACCAGAAGACGCAATAATCTGTGTAGTATAGTAGTTACATGATACTTTCTCCATCCAAAATAAATCATCTTCTATAGTTATCATTATTATATCATCACATAAGTTTGTGACCAACTTCATAGATATAAGAGAGCACACTAACCTCAACAATACCAATGATATAAAAAAGTACAATATGGATTAGTATAGTTCAGAGTATATGTAATCTGTAATATAACAATATTAATATGGTATTGATATAAATATTGGTGAATAATATATATGTTACGTCATTTTTTGGTAAATATAGTACCTTGGCATCCATTTGGAACAGAAGCATTTCCATAAAAGCCATGAGGGCACAGGCAAATAAAATCTCCCGGGATATTCTTGCAGTCGCCATAACATGGGTAGATGCCCGGAGAAGAACATTCGTTGATATCTAATAAAAGATCGAACAAAATAAATTAAAGTCACTGATTAAGTACAGAACAGCCTGTGCAGATGCATGAATGACCGCATAGGTAGTCCCTCTATTTTAAATTATTAGTTTTTTTATTTTTTTTTTCTAGATATATAGTTTTGGGAGTTCACTACAGCCTGCACGCGCAGGTTTATGGCCTTCCTCCTGCACACTTCTTTTTTTTTTGGATAGACCTCTCCGCACTTTCCTTTTTAGTAAAATATTATAATTGGTGGTCCAGAGCGCAATGCCGGAGGGGATTTTCAAACCCCCTATAGTTTTGCCGCCAAAATTAGTGAGGCACATGCCTTTTGCATGCTATGACCTCCTAATTTAGCATCTCTTAACAATTTTTTTCATGCAAAACTGAATTAAAATGACAGCATGCATGCACAAAAAGGCTTTAATTTTAACATTAAATACCTTTGAACTGCACGTATTATCAGAACTACACAAAAAGAAGTTAAAGGACTGAGAAATACATGAAGAAACATATTAATGTTCCAAATTATTTGACACTCCGCATAAGATTTGCTTCATTAATATTTCAAATGCAATATGTTTAAAGGTTCAAATGCGCAAGATATGCTTCCAGAATGAGCTACACATCATTTTTTGAATTCCCTTCAAATCTTATGTGCAGTCATCTAGAGAATCACAAAATTATTAGATTTCTTCACATCTAGTTTCTGCTTCCAGAATGAGCTACACATCATTTTTGAATTCCCTTCAAATCTTATGTGGAGTCATCTAGAGAATCACAAAATTATTAGATTTCTTCACATCTTCATCTCAGCTGGGTATTGAAAATGGATCTATTGGTGTCTTGTCGTCGTTGTCCACAACCTGTAAGAACAAAGATTGAAGTGAGAATTTTTCCACCACTTATTGCTGCTGTCATTGCCAAATTACATCAACACATGTGAGAGAAATGAGAACAAGAGAGAAAGAATAGAAGCAGCAGGGGATATGAGCAGAAAAAGTCTTGCAGTCTCACGCAGCACAGCAAGCAAGCAAAGATAAAACAGTGGAGCTCATAATACTAAATTGTAGGCTGGTGGGCACAAAGACTAGTTGGCCAGGACGGTAGTTAGCTTAGCTAGCTTTGCACTAGGGGTATCAGCACATTCAGGTTTTTATTTAGGAACTTCAAGTGTTGCAGTAGCAAACTGTAGGAATTTGTTAGTGAATTCCCAAATTTTTGGTTCTCAGGTTTCAAATTTACAAATGGCAGCAAGTAGATGATACTACTGGTCTGATACTAGCAGATTGCCAATTTACCGTCTGATACTAGCAAGCAAGTGAAATCCCAAATTCTCAGGTTACATGGCTTAGATTCCATGGCTTAGATTCCATTTTGTCAAAATAAATTGTAATTTACAGAGATGGTTCTTTACTTAATAGGACTATGTTCTGTCTTCTTCTTAAGTTAATGAGAGATGGTTGCTGAATTTTTTTTTCTTCTCTCCAAACTAATAACCAAGGATAAAATATTTAAGTTTGGTCACTCTTGGATTGTCTTTTTGGTTCTATTTCATAAGTGTGACACCTATTGTTCTCTATAAATGGTTCTCAGCCTATGTACTTGTACATACTATCTCGACTTTATTTTTGCTTGTTACCATAATATACCCGCCTCCACATCAAAAGTGCTTTGTTTTCATACATAAATGCCTAGCTTTTGATACTAAATTGCTAGTTTCCTATTCCCACATACCTTGCTTAGCTTTAGCTTATCCCACCAGTTTGCTTCATTCTTGGGGTGTGTCACCCACTTGTGTGTCGAAGAACTTCCGTATATTGGGGTTTTCGGTCTCCTTGAAGTTGTATATCTGACGGCCATCCCAGTGCTGCGCATGCATGATCATGTCAAACCCGCAATCATGGCTGCAATAGAACCAGCAAGTAGTAGTGTCCCGCTCTCTCTGATCCGTCGCTTCCCAATTTTTCAAGCACAGGGAACATTACTTGCGCCGTTTTTTGTTCACATCTTGTTAGTAACACAACAAACCTGACTATTCTGACTTTTAGTAAAGGTTTCATATGTCAACTCACCATCGGCGGTGGTCGAGGTGGTTATCGGCCCCTCTCGAATATGCGAGTCACCTCAGTCCTATGAAGCTGGCCCGATTGGAGAAATGTCTACCAAAAAATGAATAAATGCGTGAACACAGTTACAAAAATGCTAATGGGCATGTGTAAAAATACTTGACTAAAAGAAGAAATGGTAAAGAGAAAAGGGAAAGTCCGACCGTGACTTTTAATGGAAGCACACGCCGCTGACAGTGACCTTTGATTTCTCTAAGTCAATTACTTGAATTCCAATCTCTGCAACTGTGTTATGTAGGTGGCCTCCTAGTTTAACTAAAGTAGCAAGGTGGTCCGTATAGACAAAAAGAACTCCCAGAATTGACTATCATTGTCCTACAGACCACAAAACACAAATGATGTCAAAAAAAATGACCTTGGTAGGTTGTAATTAGAAAAATGTTTAGCTTGAACAGAAAAAATGCTCAGGAAAAATAAAGTAACTGCTCACAAATAACCAAATAAATGCTAAACTAGAAGAAAAAACAACGGGAGGAGAAGTAGGCTGCTATTGCTAAAGTTGGTAGGTTGTAATCAATAAATTGCTTAGCTTGAACTGAATAAATGCTAGGAAGAAATAGATAAACTGCTTAGCATGACTAAACAAATGCTATTGCAATAGACATCTCGAGAAAGAGATAGAAAAATAAGGCTGGGGCTAGGCTCAGCTCCACCCATCGCCGTCCCTCTCTTTTTTCTAGTAAGCACCGCCCCCTGTTAGGTGACTTAACAGTGGTCTGCCATCGGCCCCGCCACAAAGGCTAGTCTGTAGGCTAGTGATACAACTAGTTGGACATGATAACAACCATTCATAGTATGTGGAGCTAAATCGTTATGCTAAGCTAGGCTACTAATAATCTCTATTATAGTCGGCTACAATAAAACTACATGATGTGCTAAGCTAGCTCGTTTTACATTAGCAGTCTACTTTTCTTTTCGCTTAATTGTATTGTCAACATCACATACATACATCACATACACCGTAACCACTCATGAAAACTAGTATGGAGAAGAAAGCACAACCGGATAAAATGTTTAGGTTTAATTGAATAAATGCTAGGGAAAATAGATAAAATGCTTAGGGAGGACTAAATAAATGCAGGAACACAGAGACAAAAGATTGAAAATGCAAGGAAATCACGTACTCATTAGGTTGCCTTCCCCGAGTAGACCTTGCATTCGCACACACCGCATTATAGACAACAAGAAGTCGTCATCTTCTTCTTCTTCTTCACCGCCTTCTTCTTCACTATCACCTTCTTCATCATCGCTGCCATCTTCTTCTTCATCATCATCGATCCTCATGTGCTTGTCTTGCTTGCCTAGACCTAGACTGCCTTTGTCCTCCATGAGAACTTTGATGGTTCTTCCATTGTGAATACTTTTTCTAATAAAGTACCCACGAGGTTGGTGAAACCAAAGACAAAAGTCACAACATTAATGAGTTCCCTCTTTTTTGTGCAAGTGAAAAGAGTGACATGCTCATTAAGCAAATACAAAGAATTAGCGGGACCAAATGTGGATACACGTATAATTAGCGAAGACAAAGGTATAATTTGGCATACGCGCAACCAATCGGGCCAGCCGCATAGGACCGGGTGACTCGCGTATTCAGAGAGCTGTCCGATAACCACCTCGACCACCGTCGGATGGTGAGTTGACATATGAAACCTTTACTAAAAAGTCGAAATAGTCGGGTTTGTTGTGTTACTAACAAGATGTGAACAAAAACGGCGCAAGTAATGTTCCCCGTGCTTGAAAAATTGGGAAGCGACGGATCGAGAGAGCGGGACACTACTACTTGCTGGTTCTATTGCAGCCATGATTGCGTTTGACATGATCATGCATGCGCCCGTCGATATACAACTTCAAGGAGACCGAAAACCCCAATATACGGAAGTTGCTGACACACAAAGTGGGTGACACACCCCAAGAATGAAGCAAACCCGTGGGATAAGCTAAAGCTAAGCAAGGTATGTGGGAATAGGAAACTAGCAATTTAGTATCAAAAGCTAGGCATTTATGTATGAAAAACAAAGCACTTTTGATGTGGAGTGCGGGTATATTATGGTAACAAGCAAAAATAAAGTACAGATAGTATAGTATGTACAAGTACATAGGTCCATTTATAGAGAACAATAGGTGTCACACTTATGAAATAGAACCAAAAAGACAATCCAAGAGTGACCAAACTTAAATATTTTATCCTTGGTTATTAGTTTGGAGAGAAAAAAAAATTCAGCAACCATCTTAACAAATGGAACAAAGGTGTCTTCACTTTAGCTTTTTTTGTGGCTGTTGCTGCACGGATTTCGTATGAATGCAAGATCGGTTTGCTAGTGTTCAGCTTAGGCAGGCATGCACTGGCTGAGACCTACTAGTAGCTGCTTGGATTTGGTTTTGGTTGGTGTGGAGATTAAAATTCAGATTAGAATGGCTAGGCTGAAATATGATTGCTGCACGGAACTAATCCAATCAAGTTTAGGTATCAAGGACACATGGTACAAGCAAGAAAAAAAGAGCAATCCAATGCCTACTAATATGCTAACGCCTACTGATGTGCAGCCACCACAAAATATGCAAAGTGGAAAAAGTACAACGTCAAGTACATGGAGTGAAACCTAACCTTGATGAAGAGAAGCTGCCTCACCTCTTTATGATGATGGTATGAGGAAGAAATTGCTTCACCAATCTGGTCCTCGTCCAAATGGTTGCTTGCAGTTCCTATGAGTTGAAAAAAAAGGAGAGTAAGCTTCATTAATCAAATGTCGTTCCTATGAATTTGTATTGACAGAGTTTGGGCAAAGGCGCAGCTTTCCCATGGGTACGGAGCAAAACTGCCTTGCCAAATAAAAAAAATGCTAATAGAAACATGAAAAATGACTTGGCGCTAGAAGAAGAAATGCAATGTCTGTTGACATTTAAACAAGCGCAGAGGTTGAATATACACCAATAATAACTGATAGGGGAACCACACAAATGTGCACATGTAGTTAACATAACTATGATCAGGCCTAAGACCATTGTAATAGGAGATAATCCAAATACACATCAACAATACTCAAGTTCTCCTCAAATTAGGCCTGAAATATGGCAGAAATAAATCACTATTGCAACTAGTAGCAAATTCCAACCCTCTGTAATAGCAGATACCAACATGTCACAATTTATGAATTAATTTCTAGAACCACAACTCTGAAATCAATCACTGAAACTACATAGTGCACGCGCCTTGTGCAACATATGAGAGTTACATAGTGCACACGCCTTGTGCAACATATGAGAGTGGAGGGGTGACCTATATAAAGTAATGCCTTCATGCTATCTACATAATTTTGCACCCTAATTATTGTTAGTGATATTAATCCATAATATCAGCTCAGCTTTCACACCTGCATACTGTGAAGTTTAGTTTGCCAAATTAATTTTTAGAAAGCAGAACATGCAAAAGACATGTAGTTTGCCCATTCAGTGCTAGTTAATTAATATACAAGTTCCACGAGCTCCAAGTGGTGCAGTTAGTTAATTTGATTCTATTAATTTATAACATGCACAAGGCAACATGTCATATGCGTCACCTGGAGTGGAGTTTTGGAGATGTGACTGCACATGAATATTCAACTGCAATGGAGATCAACTGATCCCGTACTTTCACTTTCTGTTGACAATAATGGAAGCATTGGCCATCTCTGTACAATTGATGTATGAAATCCAATCCATACATCATTTCCTACATTAACAATCTAAGAAATCATTGCACTGGATCTCAGTACTAACTACATTAGTCCACAAGCCAGCTAAAGACTTCAGTCCATCGAGTCCTAATAGTAATACACAAAGAAGAGTAATGAAGCTCTGCCAATACAAATGGACATTTGCATCTGCTTCACTAATACTCACATAAGGTGCCTAACTTGTTGCCAGCCCTCACCTACTGAACACTCATTTGGATGTACACAGAACACATCTCTCGCTGTAAACATAGCAATTTGGGGTATATTCATTCAGATTTCAGAATCTAGAGCTCATGCAGTGATGCAAACCAATGGATGTAGAGCTCATTCAGATTAGATGTGCAGACAAATAAAAAACAGTACACCCAAATAACTAGGGGTAGCAGCGGAATGCAAATACCTCAACAATTGCTCGCTGCAGTGTTGATGCCTAGGCAACCACCCGTCGCGCGGCAACACCTCCCCGTCGGCGACGACCTCCCGTCGGTGACCCTACACGCGTCGATTCGTACCCAAATCCGGATGGTTAGATCGATTGGCATCAGATCCACCACTTCAAGAGATTTGCTCAGGTAAGTGGTACCTTCGATGGAGCACCTCCCGCTTGCGACCGTCGTCCCACGAAACGCGAGGTCGCCGTGGAGAGCCCGCGCGGTCGCCGCGCAGGACAAGCGGTCCCCGTGAAGACGCCGAGCGGTCGCCGGGATGAGAGATCGCGCGGACGCCCGGCGAGACCGCGACGGGCCAGCGACGTTTCCCGCGCAGCCGGGAGGGGGCGCAACGCCGACGAGGAAAGCGGGCGGGGGGGCGCGCGGCAGCCGCTGGCGACGGAGGCGCCGGTGCGGCGGTGGATGGACGGCGTCGCCGATGCAGGGGAGGAGAGAGGAAAGACGAGCGGAAGAGGAGAGAGGAGAGAGGGGCGCGACTCGAAATTTTGAATGGGCCCCACATGCAATCGGTTTCCCTTCTCTCGCTGCGCATCGGACGGCAGGCCGTGGCCAACAACCGCACTCGCCCATCGGACGGCAGGGAGGCATGCGCAGGCGCCAGCGCTAACGCGCGCACACGCAGAAACTAGTATTTAGGATAGTTTTGATTTGTATATATCTAATATAGCTCGAAAAGCTTGGAACCGAGAGAGAGCAGACTATGATACCTTGGCATCCATCCCGGACGTAAGGGTTGCCTTGATAACCAACCTCGCAGCCGCACCGAGTCCCACGATCAGCAACATTGTAAGGTCCTTCTAGGCAAACACTGTAGTTTCCGCCGACGAAGCATTCACTAGAGGTTGGTGGATCGTAAGGGTTTCTATACCCATAGGGGCATGTGTAATTACTGGTCACCCACTCTAGCGTGGCCGGGAGCGACTCAGGGAAGTGGCCGTAGACTGCACTCGTGTCCTCGGTGTGCCTGAAACCCTGGTCAACGAAGCACACGGAGGCTGGAAGGGCATAGGCCGACCCGTTGAGCTTGTGGATCTGGAGACTGTAGAAATCGTAGCCCAGGACGATGTTCGCCTGGCAGCAGCCGACGCCTGCGCAGGCATTGCTCGTCTCGACCACTATACGCCCGCCGCCGTCGAGCGGGCAGACGGCGGCGCAAGACGCGACTAGGCTGTTGTCGGCTCCTCCTCGGACGTCCACCTGCGCGCCGCAGCCGACCAACGCCACGCTGCTCCTCGACTCGGACAGGAAGAAGGGACCGCCGCGTGGGAGGCCCCGGCCCCACGTCCCGCTCGCGGTGCTCACCCCCGCGTCGACCGTGTACAGTAAGCGGGTGCTGTTGATGCGTACCGTGCCGTTGGGGACGGAGATGTCCAGCACCTGCACGGTGCCGTCGCCGAGGAACAGCTTCGCCGGCTGGTACGAGTGGTTGCAGGTGAGGTTGAACCAGTCGGCGTGGTAGCAGCCGGGCTCGATGCCAAACGGGTATGGGACGCTGATGTTGCCGCAGCTCCTGGTGCAGTTGCTCCCTGTTGGCGCCCCTTCCCCGGTGCCGGTGCCGGTGCCCGCCGCACCACTGGATGACAAGAGCATCACCAGTAGCGTCGCAACTAGTGCAGCTAGCGACGGTACAACTCTTCTACCAACTGCACTCTCCATTGGAGACTCGATCTATTGCATTGGGTGCTTTGTTCGCGCGCGTCCAATGCAAATATAATGCGTACCGTGCTTAATTTGTTCGCGCGTGCCCACTTCGGTCCAGCATTGACCGTTCTAGCATTTGGTCTTCTCGTGGAGGACCCCCTTATCCTTATTGATTCGACCATGCGTCCACACGGAAAGCACCCCGCACCTACCGATGACGCAGCTGGGCTAAGTTAATTAACTAGCCTAGTTGCTTTTTAATGAATCATACTCCCTCCGTATCGGTAAGGGCATTCCCAATACTCGAGGTGTTGTGCTGAGACCCTATCGCTACGTCGAGCTAGTTTCTATCTTCATTTATTATCCCTAATGTATTTATTTATTTTTTTGTTGATGTATGTCTAGTTATCTTGGCTTGTATTTATTGAAGAAAAGACAGTGCTAAAAAATGCCCTTTTCTGAATGTCTGCTGAATGAAAACCAAACTCTAACTAATAATTGGTTTCTGTCGCCTCAATGGAGAGTTTCACCTTTCCATTCTATATGGTTTCAAGATGTGAAACTTTGGCATTTATGAAATAGGCGTCTCTCTCAACAAAAATACACAGTTGATCTTAAGTTTCATAAATAGCTTACTCGGCGACTCTCATAGTCTCTCTTATTATATGGTTTAATTGCATAGTTCTATGGTGAAACGCTATTTCTCTTTCAATGGGGGTTTCACACTGTTACCAACACATGTGAAACAGTGCCCAAAGGTTTAAACATGGTGAAACCTTTTCTTTCTCTCTCCTAGTAGTTTCATGCAAAAAGTGAAGTTTTGTTGATGTGACACTGTATTTAATGTGCATGAAACACTCATGAAACCCCCCATTGAGACTGGCCTAAGAAACCAGGTCTTCGTATAAATCAATATAATCAGTGAGGTGACAAGTGGACCATGTGACATCATAATAGAAAATTACACTATGGAATATCATGATAATTTCTAGCCTGCGTGGGATCTTATCTGCGTGGGATCATTTGTGGATATTATGTTCCTTCATAAAACCGAACAAACCACAGCCTGCGTGGGATCGTACCTGCACCGCGGCAGCTGCAGCTGGCCTCCTCTGGGAGCTGAACCTGCGGACTGAGCTCAGCGCATTTGAGTTGGAAAAGCAAGCTGAGGCAGTGGAGTGCTCGTTGGATATCTTGCTGGATGCTCTCACTGCCAGGCGTGTTCGTCTGGGCCGATCAATAACTCGAAAACAGAGACATAATAGAAACTGCATATAGTGAAACAAACTCACAGTAGCAGGGAAGCATGGTATGCCTTCAAGGGGAAGGGCAGATTTCATTCTTTTTGTAGAATTTAGGAGCTGATCAGTTTGTCAATGAGGTTTTCCTTTCTTTATAGGTCACTAAATCTTCAGTTCAGTGTTGTAGATTTTTTTAATGGTCATTGACGTGAGCTGTTACTGCTAATGTCGAAGAAAAAATTTGGATTTTCACAAACGTGGTTCAATACCCTTCTGATTTAGCTCTCAGTTTTGACATTTTTTTGCCCAAGACTGTCTGTGTCATATGAAGATGGTGAGCCCAAGCAAACGAGCGAACCATAAGAGTATTAACAGCTATAGATGTATTGAGGCTATAGAAATGTTTTTTTTTCTTCAAAACTTGAAGATGAAGACATGTGTGTCATTCCATTTCTGTGTACTGAATGCAATTTTGATAAAACTTTGGTACTTTCTGTTGTGTTCAAGTCTAATAACCGACTGGTAAAGCTAGAGACTGTTTTTTAAAAAACTCTGAAATAGGAACATTTGTCAATTCATCATGAGAACACAGTTATGTACCCAGTACCCTCGGGAGTATGTGTCTTGTCGATTTATATGGCACTGCTTATGTGCCGAATGGTGTGTTATGTGTAAAGTAATCAGACATTCAGAGTTTCAGACGCATTGGAGTTTCTTTGGAGCAAAAATAACAAACAATTTATCTTGGGACACGCTGCAAGACAAAAATTGCTCTTTTTCATTACTGATAATCACATCTCATTATACATACCGAGATAGAACAATGGTCATCAAAGAATTACATGGACTGAGCCCTAAATCATATGAAGAGACGGAAGCAATGAACGCCTGACGCCCGTGGAGATCCTACTCCTACATGTCGTCTTCCGTTGCTTCTGCTCAAACATCTTCGTCGCCACCTTGACGTCGATCATCTGAATGGTGCGCTGAAGCTTGATCCTCTCGGCTTCATCATAACCCTCGCGTAACTTGCGCTTTGTACCCTCCATCTTGCTCTCGTCGATGGCTGCCTTTTTGGTCTCGCTCGTGCTCGGTTTCAGAACAGTAGCTGTGGCCTGCAGCATCTTCGCTGGTCGAACATACACCTTCTTGTTTGCCTCTCCCTCGGCGATGGGGACGGTAGGAAGCATCTTCTTCGCCGGCGGTATGCATAGCTTCTTCGCAGGCTGCACGTGCAACTTCTCGTGTCCACGCGCGTCGCCATCAGAAATCGCTGCAGAGATGCCCTGGCGTGGGATCCGATCATCAGCAGAGACGTCGATGGTCACACTCCACCTGCGCAGGACGTCGACTGCGAGGGCGCAGATCCGGACGGAGTTGTGATTCCGAAGGGCGCCGACGAGCCTCGCGAGGTCGGTGGACGCCAGCGCACGGTGCGGGACGGGCGTCACCCGCAGAGTCTGGAGCGCTTCCGCCATGGCGTCGTCGAGGGCAGCGCAGAGCTGCTCGGCCACGCCGTCGTCGGTGGCGGCGCGGAGCAGCTTGACGATCCGGACCCTCACGTCCTCGAACGCGGCGCGCGGGTGGCCCGCTTCCTCGATTGCTTCGTCGATGGCGACGAAAGCGCCGTAGAACGGCCTCCACCTTCGCAGGGGTTCCCCGCTCTGCTCGTTGGCCATGGTGGCGGCGGATGCGGGAACTGGGAAGGCCGGTGGGTAGGGTCGCGGAGGTTTGGATCGGCGGATGCGAAATGCAGGGAAGAGCAGATCGTGGATGGAATTGGGAAATTGGTGCGCCTTTTTGTTACATAGAACCTGCCGAGCGAATCCGACTCGAGTTGCTTCACGCGTTTCCGGCTTGGATTGGCAAATTGGAGCAATCGACACCGACTCAAGCCCGGCGACTCTGCGTGAGCTTCCAGCAGCCTGTGTAAAGTGTTTTTCCACCATGGGAACCACCGGGACGCTGCCGTTGCCATGCGCGCCGCTGCTAGCCATGGCCGCCGTCACGCGCTTGCACGAGGACAGCTCGGCTCGGGTACATTCTGGCTGTGCTGACCCAAGCTCCCCTACTATGCTGCTGCCCAAACTTTCGTACCTTCCCACAGAACCGCAGTTCGCTGCACATGGACGGCTGGACAAGTGCCGCCTCCGGCCGACCTCCTGGAACTCCCGGGTGCTCGAGAGGTCAGGGAGGCTCGGCCATGCCCGGCCAAATCGATTCACCCTGTGCGGCCAAACCGTGCTCTGTTTCTTCTGTGTGTGAAGAGGAAGGTGGAGAGGGGAGAAAATGGAAGAGGGTTTCGCTTGAACTGGGCGTATCAGCATGTGCCTGATGTAGAGAATGTCATTGTGAAATGAGGCTGCTCCAAGAGTATTTGGACCAAATTTAATTTTTGTTTGGCCGCGGCTTTTTTTTCTTTCCCGTTTTGCGCGTGAGCCTTATCTTTTTAGAATTTGGTCGTTGCAAAAGAAAAATTAAATTTGATCCAAAATCCTCCTCATGCCATTTTAGTGTGTGTGCCTCGTTTCACAATGTTATTCTAACGAAGCCCACAATCTTAAGGGTATTTTAGTGAAACCCGCTGCCGAAGAAAGACAAAATCTCCATTTTCTCCCTGATGTAAACGCATCATATAGTCTTTTGTCTTATTATCTCCCCTAATAATTTCATTTAGTATAGCACTACAAAAAATAATTCAAAAGTTTGACGATGTAGTCAAATTTCCTGTAATCATAACCGTTAAGAACACAAAAGCAGCCATTTCATGACAAAGACTGTCTAGCAAATTTTAATTCATTCGACAAGCATACTACATTCCATGCATTATTCATAGGTTAACATGGGTTTTCAGTGTTGTCAAAAAAAAAAAAACATGGGTTTTCAGAAATCCTACCTGATGTACAGCACCATAGCGAAGTCTTTTTCTAATACACATTTCTATACATTTCTATTTGTCTTTCTTATTTTCTATGTACCACATCTTTATCTGTTTTGGGACAGTGGTTAATCTTTTCAGGATCTCAAGAATTTTCCGAAAACTTCCGCGAAATATAATCATATATCAGCGTGTCGACCGAAACTGCCAGTCGTGCCCGAGCGTCCACCGGTGGAATGATGGGTGCTGGACCGGTTCACGATGTGACTGGGGCGGATTCACCCGCACAGTCCATGGGACATGGCTGCCGTGTTGGAAGTGACAAAAAAGGTGCCATGGGTGCCGCCGCTCTTGGCCGACGAGGCAAACGAGTGCTCCGCCGTCCGGTCACTAGTCGACGATTGGCCTCCGGTGTTGACCCCTGCGGACGACGACGTGGTGAGCGACCAGTCGTAACCCCTTGCAGCAGGCGGCCCATACGAGGCCACCGGCATCTCCAGCGGGAGCTCCGGCAACGGCGCCTCGAACTGGAGCACGCTCATGGCCTGCCGGATCGACGCCCGAGACGCGTAGTCCGGATGCACGCACCAGAGCCCCACGCCTAGCGCCCGCTCCATCTCCAGCGGCTGGAACCCGCCGCCGCCGCCGTTCTTCAGCCGGGGGTCTGCCGCGTCGAGGAGCTCGCCGCTCCCGTACAGACCCCAGACCCACTGCACTAGCAGCACTTTGCTCTCATCCTCCTCATCCAGGATCACGGGCTTCCTGCCGCAGGCGACCTCGAGGAGGACGACGCCGAAACTGTAGACATCGGACTGGACGCTGGCGCGGCTAGTCACCACGCACTCTGGATCCATGTAGCCCCTCGTGCCGGCGAGCCACGTGGTGTGCGCTGCGCGGCTGTGGTTGACGAGGCGCGCGAGGCCGAAGTCGCCTAGCTTGGCGTTGAACAACGAGTCCAGCATCACGTTGCTCGGCTTGATGTCCCTGTGCACCACACACTGCTCCCATTCTTGGTGAAGGTACAGGAGCACAGAGCCCAAGCCAAGGATGATGTTGTACCTGTTCGACGCCCAAAAAAAGGAAAACTAAACTTGTAATATCTGAAAAAGCATGCATAAACTATCAGCTCGACTTGATTGATCAAGTTGTTCTTGATACCTGACTGGCCAGGATAGAATGTTGTCTATGCTATAGAGATGCTTGTCAAGGCTGCCGTTGCTCATGAGCTCGTAGACGAGGAGGAGCTCGTCGGCATCATGGCACCACCCGACGAGCTGCACAAGATTGCGATGTCTGAGACGGCTTATGATCGTGACTTCGGAGATGTACTCTCTCCTCCCCTGCTTTGACGTCTTGGAGACCTTCTTGATGGCCACGTGGAGCCCTTGATCCTGCAGGTACCCACGGTAGACTGATCCGAAGCCACCCTCGCCGAGCTTCTCCTCGTCGGAGAAACCTCGTGTCGCCTGTGATAGCTGGTTGTAGGTGAATCTCCGTGGCCCGGCCCCCCTCTCGAACTCATCGTCCATTTCTCCATCGAGGTGGAGGGGAGCCCCTTGCGTTCGGTTGACGCCCTTTCGTTTCATGTATTTGTTGTAGCTGAGCCATGCTGCTACAATGAGTAGTATGACGATCCCAGTAGATGCTAGTCCGGCTATTAGGCCTATGTTCCGTATCTTTGATGTTTCGGTTCCTATCATCATTTAATAAAGATGCATAAATATTAAAACCACTGCAAAAGCTTATGTTATAAAAAACACACACACACATCATTGGCTTATGAGCATACGTATTTTCCCCAATGATATGATTTTTCAACAACACTATGTATATATACAAGGTGAGAAAGCACAAATCATCCAACATAAACATCGTTCCTAGGTATTTATTTATTTATGCATTCGATTTCGGAGAAGCAATACACACTTAAATGTTCACAGATCACATAAGATCCAAATTCTAATAAAGATAAAAAGAGGATAAATAACAAAGCTAAAAACAGGGAGAGGCACTTGCCGGTCGTGTTGGCAACGGCAAAGCTGACGAGAGTGGACTCGAACGACCACGAAAGGATCTGATGTCGCTCGACCAAATCTCCGGTGGCTCCGGAGAACCCGACCGCCGCTTGCTGCGGCAGCCCAGCTTTCTTGAAGTCGACGGTCGCGCTGACGTTGTACAGGCCCAGCTCTGGCCGATGGTCGAACCGCAGCGTCGCCGAGAGCGTGCTCACGTTGGCGTCGTACCTGACCCACGCCGACATGGTCCCGTTGAAGCTCGCGTCCGGCAGCGCCGTGTACGCGCTAGAGACGATGCTGTTGACGTCGACGCCGACGTGGTTCACGGCGGCCGGGTCCCAGGTGTTCCTGAACGTGTCGAACTCCACGGCGACGGTCGGCGGGAAGTAGGTGTTGACCGTGTTGTTGGGGTTGCTGAAGAGCCCCAGGAAGCCGCCGATGGAGTCCTGCGGCAGGCTCGGCGGGTACGGCCCCACGAAGAACGCCATGCCGTCGCCCTGGTCCGTGCTGTTGCGTGGCGCGATGGCGAAGGTGAAGTTGGAGGTGAAGCTGGCGACCTCGTCGGTGCTGTTGTCCCAGAGCGTCACGGGCTGCCCGTACGCCACCCGACCGGTGCTCCAGGTCGTGTCCTTGGTCAGGTCGATCCAGCCGCTTGCGGCGGCGGCGTTGGACATGTAGGTGAGGTCGGCGCTGGTTAGGACGCCGGGGTTGGAGAAGTTGTAGCTGAAGCTAAGCGAGGTGGCATGGGGAACACGGCAGAGCATGTAGTACGAGGACAACAGGCTGATCAGCCTGAGGAGGAGAAGGCTGTTTCCTCCTTGCTTAGCCATGGCCAGGTGCTTGTGAGCTAATGCTTTTTGGTGGAAAGTACGAGGTCACGGTGTGCTTGTATTCAGAAGAGGAAGAGGGTTCAGGAGATGCGGGTTCCTCGCAGCTCTCCCTCTTTCATGACTGCCTCAGCGGGATGAAAGGTGTTCGGCCACAAAGACATTACAGCTGGTCCGCAATAGCCACGAAGCTGATTTTCGCGGGGCGAGCGGGCGGGTTACGCTAACAACCCGCCCCTTAGGCGTCTCCAATGATGATCAAATAGCTAGCGAGGAGGAATTTTATTGGTTATGAGCAGCACTTTTCAAATAGCTAGCTAGATGAGGTATAAAAATAATAAAAAAGTAGCACGTTCATTGGCTATCGAGGAGAGAGACCAAATAGCTAGCGACTCCCAAAATAGCTAGCGACTAATAAATATCTAATCTAGCTCAATCTGCTAGAAACATCTCTCTCACATAACTCTCAACTATAGTGTTTATTTTTTTTTTATTTATATGTCTCATCTAACTAGCTATTTGTAAATTGTCATTGATAGCCAATAGGATTCCTCCTAGCTAATGATTTGGTAACCATTGGAGACGCCCTTATGTGTGCAGTGGTCAAAGGGCTAGCGACTACTCCCTCGGTTGCATTGAGATTGTTACCCAGATTTCATGTCATTTGGTTCGATAATTGTCTTATTCAATTTTTTTACCCAAATATTATTTATTTTGTTATGATTTATTTTATTAATAAAGATAATTAAATATTGATTAATTTATTTAATTATTTATATAAATATTTTAAATAAGACGGATGGTCAAATATGAAGTTTAAAAGTCAAAAACGTCAAACTCTCTATGGGACGGAGGGAGTATGCCGTGACATGCGCGGGTCTTTCCAGGAAGTTTTAGTTTACACGCAAATGTGCATGTCCACAGCCCTCATTATTATCCTAGAAATGGAACTGGTTTTGACGAATTATTTATCTATTTATTGAAATGATTGAAACACGTAACACGGCATGTCAACAACTAACATGTGCACGAAGTGCTTGATTTCCTCAATTTTCCAGGGGCGGAGCTAGCAATGGCATACCCTGCAGATCCAGCATGTATTAGAGTATATATACTGTATTATTTGAAAAAAAAAACAGAAACAAAAGAACGCTTACCTGTAGGCTGGAGAACTGAAAACGAACGTCGAACGCAAGCTTTTTAACCCGGGGTTTGGGGTCTAGCTAATAGGTCACGCCTTTATATGAAAGGGTTACATAGCTTAATTAATGAAGACGATTGGACGGCAGGAACAGAAAGAATCCGGAGACTACTTTCCGGCAACTTTCCGGCATAGCATTCTTTTGCAGCTTTTTCCAGGCCCATGCGCCCATGCGTCCATGCGTCCACACGGATGGGGAGATCCAGGACCTGGCAAGTCTGGACAACTGACGCGGTAACGCCTCGGCCTACTCCGTTCGTCACATAATAGATGTTATTTTCACTTTCCAAGAATTCAACCTTTTTAAATTATCAACAATTATATATTAAAATATATAAATAATTATACTAAGTAATTTGTATCATTGTAAAGATTTTAAGTCTAGTTTTTTAACATATTTATTTAAAAATATAAAAATTACATATATTTTCTATAAAACTAGTGAGAAAATTTGACTTTTACCTTTCTCGTAACGTCGTTCTTTTTGGAATAGATGGAGTAGGATCGTCGTTCCTTTTCATGGCATAACAGATTGATATGACATGGAATCATGTGGGAGTCCTGATGACAATAGTTCTTTTTTTTTTTTTTTTTTTTGAGAATGACACAAGACAACGCAGACGCTCACAACACGCACGCACACTCACCCCTGCAAAACCTGCAACGTCGTTCCACTGGCAACTCAAAATCAGATTGATATGACATGGAATCATGTGGGAGTCCTGATGACAATAGTTCTTTTAAGTCTATCAAATTAGAGTTGCTGTTAAATGGGCCTCCTTACTATATTGGTGTTAAACATATTTGTTTTGTCGTTTCTGATGAGAAAATTGCTTCTACCGCTACTGATATACTATCAGTTCGGTTTTCTTGTTCTGTAATTTTTTGTTCTGATGAACCTTGACATAGTATGTTGACTTAGGGATTGCATATCTTGATTAGAAACTATATAGTTGAATATCAGATGATAGCGGAGGTCGACTGCTAACCTGTTTGCCAGAGGTTAACTAATAGACTAAATTTGGAATGTGGTTGGTTTAGGCTGGACTATATAGAATGCCTTTTTTTCATCTATTAGCTCTGCTTACGCAATAGGCAAATACAATGTTTCCTGGGATACAAGTTCAATGGCATAGTGTCACACCCCAGGCGATGGGGCCCAAAGGGGCGGCCCAAGGGGCCCGCGGCCGGCAGGGCGCCCCCAGGCCCGGGCGCGCGTGGCCTTCCCTCGCCGCCGCCCTTCCGCGGATTTTTCAGAAATTAATGCAGGAGTTTTGTTAGGATAATTTAGGACTTTTTAGTGTGAAGGAGATATTCTCAATCTATAAGGGAGTCTCCTATTAGAAAAAAGAATAAGAGATTGCTTGAAAAGATATTCCGGAAATAGAAGGAAACATTTAGAGATTGCTTGAGATACAAGTCCCATAGGAGGGCTATATAAGTAAGGGCTCTGTAATCTCGTAGGGACAAGCAATAAAGAAAATAATTTCCCCCCCTAGCCCGCTCTCTCTCTCTCTCCCAGCCGCCCGTCGCCCCCCTGCACCCAGCCCCGCCCGCCCATGCCGCCGCCCCGCGCGCCTACGCCGTGTCGTCGTCGCCGCCTTCCCCGTCGCGGCTGTGACAACCGGTATCCGGAGGCCACTACGATCCACCCACCACCATGAACACTGATTCGAGAAGCTTTTGCAAGATCTGTCCAAGCAGTTCACCACGATCACCAAGCGCCTGTACACGCTCGCCGATCAAGTCTCCATCCTCTCTGGTACCGATCTGGTGGAGGAACGCAAGCGCAAGATGGTGACTGAGCTGGAGAAGGAGATGAAGACAGCCATGGAGGACTCCGCACGTGCCTTCCTCAAGGGCTATTTGGAGGGCGCCAACACATCCACCGAACGGGAGATCGCAGTAGAGCTAGAGACCAGGCTAGCCACCATGAAGGGGCCAGCGCCGGCACCAGCACCAGGGCCACCGCCACCCGAGGTACACCAGAACCTCCCGGTTGCCCCTCCAAATCACTTTCCCGGTCTAGCTACTCGTCTGCACAAGCTATCCTTTCCGACATACGATGGCAAGGAGGATCCCCTACCCTGGATCAACCGCTGTGAACAGTTCTTCAGAGGTCAAGGTATGCCAGCCACAGATCAAGTCTGGTATGCATCTTACCATCTCACAGGGGGAGCACAGCAGTGGTACATGAGGTTTCCCAAGAGAAGCCGGTGATAGATTGGGCTTGCTTCGCCCAGTATGTCAATGAACGCTTTGGTCCAGCTACTCGACACAACCCGCTGGGCGAGCTGGCATCTCTTCGCAAGACAGGCACCGTCGACGAGTACACAGAGCAGTTCCTAGCGCACGTGGCACGCGCTGGGCACCTCGACGATCAGCAGCAAGTCAACATCTACACAGCAGGACTGGGTGAACCACTAAAGACCGACGTTGAGCTCTAGAACCCCAAGGACATGGCGACGACCATGTCTCTCGCCAGGGCGTACGAACGATGACTCGCCATCCTCTACAACCCCGGCAAGACGGCGCCGCAGAGAGGTAAGGTGCCACTTCTGGCGCCACCTGCGACACCACCACCGTCAACGACTCCAGCAACGACTACATCGACTCGGCCGTTCAAGCGGCTGACCCCGGAAGAGATGACCGAACGACGCAAGGCGGGACTGTGCTTCAACTGCGACGAGCCCTTCTCGCGCGGTCACAAGTGCAAGCACCTTTTTGACATCACGGTCGTCAACGACTACAACGATGACAAAGATGGCGCCACCACAGCTGACGGCGTCGATGGCGCCGACTTGAGGGTTCTCATCGGGGGATCCCGACTCCCCAGTACGTGGTGTTCACTCTCTCCACCTGATTGGGGTGGTTTTAGGCACTGGTGTCAGCATCGTCGTCGATTCGGGAGCCACACACTACTACGTTGATCCTCGCGTGGTGGCTACAAAATGGACTACGCGACGCAGCCGCTTCAGTGATGATCCACAAATGGGCACAGCGCTACCTTGACATGCCATGCAACGGCATACGACGTCCCAATCCGCATCGACGCTGACATCTTCGACATCGACGCCTACGTCCTCCACATCGGCAGCGACATCGACATCACCCTGGGCATGCCATGGCTGGCAAGCTTGGGGAAGGTGACTTGGGACTTTGCATCGCACGAGCTGACGTACTACAGGCAGGGGCAGGCCAGGACATTCATGCAGGCCCCGCCCCTGCGCGTGGACTTGAAGGCGCCCAGGACAACTCGACCCGACAACTAGATCGGTCCACGCGGCTATGCTCCACATCTCGGCAAGCGCCTGAGGCACGCTAGCGCCCTCGACCTCTACGACACATCGTCAGGCGTCTTCGTTCAGCTTTGTCAGGCGACAGTTGAGGACCACCACCTGCGCCGGATAGCCCTCAACGTCACCATGGGCGTCGCCGCTCCGACGTGGACGCTGGAAGATGGCTTCCTCCTCTTCGATGGTCGCTTCTACCTTCTAGCATCTTCAGCACTACTATAGGACCTGCTGGACGCTCTGCTTCAAGGTGGGATTCGTCGGACCAACTACCTCGCTCTAGGCGCCTACATAGCTCCTCCGATGACCACAGCCCCGACAGCCATCTTGCTCGGTGGCGTGTGGCCACGACGCCACCATGTCGGCGTAGCTCGCGTCGTCTTCTTCGACAACATGGATCATCAGTTCTTTAGCGTCGACAACGTCTACATCCACTACGAAGCCGATAAGGAGACACACCAGCTCTCTCCTTGTATGTTTGACGTCAGCTCCTTCATGTACGGTACGATGCTCAATCTTGCAGCTTCCCCGCCGACGCGCCGCGATGTCACTATCTGGCGCCTCATGCCCGTCTTCATCACACCACCACCGTTGGATCGCTTCATGTTCTTGGAGAGCCCCCTCGTGACATGCTCCATCAGCACCTGGAAGCCGGAGTCCCAAGGGAGCTTCTACTTGTGGCTCGTAGGGAGACAGCAGCTTCGCAGGGCCGGGCAGTGCATCAGTACATCTACCACGGGTACATCGGTAACCTTCACTACTTCATGGAGTTTCCCTGATCCGTACTAGGGAGAACATGATCCTTGCCAATCCAGTTCATGGACGTTTGGTACTACGCGTCGAGCTCATCATGCCAGGTACCCTAGATCTTGCTCCAGGTGTCACAGAATGGACTTTTATCCAACGCGAGGACATGTCGGTCGGAGAAGGGGGGATGTCACACCCCAAGTGATGGGGCCCCGAGGTGGCGGCCCAAGGGCCCCGCGGCCGGTGGGGGGCGCCAGGCCCGGCGCGCGCGACCTTCCCCGTCACCACCCTTCCGCGGATTTTTTTGGAAATTAATGCATGAGTTTGGTTAGGATAATTTAGAACTTTTTGGTGTGAAGGAGATATTCTCAATCTATAAGGGAGTCTCCTATTAGGAAAAGAATAAGAGATTGCTTATAAAATGTATTCTGAAAATATAAGGAAACCTTTAGAGATTGCTTAAGATACAAGTCTCATAGGAGGGATATATAAGTAAGAGGTCTCAGAATCTCTTAGGGACAAGCAATAAAGAAAATAATTTCCCTGCCCTAGTGCTCTCTCTCTCTCTCTCTCCCAAATTCGCCACCCCTACACCACGCCGCCGGCCGCCCACGCCGCCCGGCGCGGCCTACGCCCGTGTCGTTGCCGCCCTCCCCCCGCGGTCGTGACACATAGTCGGGTTTCATATGTGCCACAAAAATCATTTGCATTCCTGCACTTAGATCTCCAGGTTACATTTCAGTGTATTTTGATCAAGCAACTTTGTTTTTACTTTCCAGTTAGCCTTTCACAAATGGACTTAACAAATGGAAACTTGCGGACAAAATAATCCAGTTGGAGCTATTGGAATTTGTGGCTCATGGTACCTGTTTTTTTGTGTGTTTACTTACATGTGATTCTCACGGATTTGCCATTTAATTTAACTCCAGGAGCAAAGCTAGGGATCACACAGGATGTCCATGCAGTTCTGCATTGGATTGATTTGAGTCACTAAAAACTAAATGGTCTGCGAACAATTTGCTCAAATCTTCGATATTGTCCCCTCATCTTCTTTTGCAATTCCAGTTTGACCTCTCTAATATTTAGTTACTAAGTCTTGTCTCCTCAATGAAAAAACAATTGATTTTAATTTCTAAGTGATCATCATTTCAGGTAGTGGATAATAAGGCTATCTCATCGGCGTGGATAATATGACTGCCTCATCAATCATCATCCACATCCATGTCAACAAGGTAAGCACATATCCAGCACTAATAAGTCCACACAATTTGGGTACCAATCATCTGTTGTGTCTTGTTTGAGGAAACACCTATTGTGTTGCATGCAGACCAAACATAGTCAATTCTATGCAGGAACTTATGAGTAATGATCGTAAGGGCCACTGGAGACCGTGCTACAGGTGATATCTAGCTTCAACCATTTTTGTGTCCCTCTTACACAGCTCCTTCATCCCGGCTCTCATTATATAATTACTACAACTTACCTAATCTAAAACGGTACATCTTGCTTTGTTATTTCTATAAACATTAAAACACTTCCCTTCAGGTCAGAGTAAAGGTGTTTGATTTACAGCAATTACCGGTGTAAGTGTGCCTGAAATAAAATGGTGGCTTATGTGATATCAAGATGTGAAAGATATTTTTGCTGCCTGATTTCTAGGTTCGCGTTGTTGGTCACTTCCTATAGGTTTGCTTGTGAAAATTTGTTATATCAAGCAACAAGTTTTAGTTCTTTGTCTAACACCTGCCAAGTAATTAATATTTTCCAAAAAAATGGCCATATATCATGATATATGCTTGAGGGTAGCAGATGTCTCTCCCATTTTATTATGCTCTGTGAGCTGAGTTCATAAAAATGAAGAAAACCCTATCTTTCATAGCTATGAAATGTTAGTGCCTGCTTGGATACTGGATACATGGCACTTTCACCTTTTTCAAAAATAAGAATTAATATCACTAGTACCGGAATTCTTTTTTGTGGCGGGCGTTTTTGGTTTTCCGTGGCGGGCACAGCCGCCCGTCACCCCCGAGAGGTCACGGTTAATCGTGGCCTTTCGCGTGGCGGGCGGCTGTGCCCGCCACGCATAAAGGTGACCTCCGTGGCGGGCGGCATAACGCGCCCGCCACGCATATAATCATTAACCGTGGCGGCGCCTTAAGCCGCCCACGGTTAATGGAGTTGCGCCCGTGGCGGGCAACTTAAGCCGCCCGCCACGGTTCATTGATTTACCGTGGCGGGCACGTTATGTTGCCCGCCACGGCTTGATTTTTTTTTTTAAAAAAAAATAAAATGCCATGCACATATGCACATATATATATACATTGCTATCAATCCATACACACACACATATATAAGAAAGACAGATACTCAAATATATATCATACATATATATACATCGATTCCGTTCGTATCCATATATACATGTTTCACCAATCCATTCATTCATATCCAACAAAAGTACGAGTTAATTATAAGATCCATACAAAAGTGCGAGCTAGAAGCTAACTGGATGAAGGTAATCCTTAAGCTCTAGCATTGAGTCCTATTTCCTTAGGGCCTCAAACTCCGGAAGCAGCCCCAACTCACTGTCCTCCAAAAAGAAAGGCTGGCCTTCATGCACTATCTAGTCTAGAACAAACTTGCATATGTCTCCTACTGTGCGCCTGAACCGCATCTCATCGGTTGCCTTTTGTACTATCCCGTACTACTTGTTTTTTCCGTCCTTGAGCTGTCGGTAGCTGGTGGAGTACTTTTTGCAGGCCCTGAGGTACTCACAGACGAAGAAACCACACAAGTTTGATCCATATGGTTGTTTGAGGCACTGCACACAATAAACAAATGTTATTAGTAATATAGAAGCAATAACTAGGTAGTCGTACTAAGAAAAATTAGGTTTCATATACGTACCGGGAAATCTCGCCTGATTTTGAGTTTATTTCCATTGCGCTCCTTACACTTCTGGGACCTTCGATCCCAGCTGTCCGGATCCTTCAAGTACTCCTTGTAAGAGCTGTACGAAATGCACTATATTGTCAACGATGATATTCGACTCTAGTAATTGAATAAGCAGTTCATCACTTACAATTTCAAGACTTGTTCAAAGTGTCGGTAGCCCAATGGGTTTGTGTCCCTTAGTGAGTCAAAGATCACGGCCCTCCCGTCCTGAGGAAAGATCATCCAACAAATCCAATGTCCTTGAATTCCTTTTCCGTATTGGTGAGCTGCCAGAATACATCGATACCCCTTTGGCTTGATCTTTTTCATTGCTGCTAGTACGTACTCTGCTAATTCCAACTTCTTATCTTGAATTTGCTTATCCCATATCTTTTCTCTCTCCGTCTGCATCAAGTCCACCATACTTGGATGGTCCCATGGTAGTTGATAACCGACGATCTGTCTCTCACAAATGTGCGATGGAGAGAGATAAATAATACCATTGTTTAACTTCCTGCCCGCATCGGCCATCAACCTACAAGGACATGTGGTTGTGGCATAAGTACTTTTGAAACAAAGAATGTATATAAGGATGCAAGGGACATATGAAAGTAAGTTTGCACTTACATAGCAAACAAGGTGACTTGGGCAACGTCAAGGTCCTGTCGATGAAATAGTCTCGACATGTCTTCGAAATCAACGACGAACCGGGAATCAACGTGGTAGTGGAAGTACTCCTTAGGAAGTAGGACAGTGAAGCTATGCAATCCACGTTTTGCGCACTCTATATACCATAAATGGAATTTCTGAGCCTCCCAAGTCTCGACATCGATGAGCTGGGCCTTAGGTATCATGAACTTCCCATACTCGAAGTTGCCGGGGCATCCATCCGAGACGAACCCGACATGAGGTGGGGATTTTGGCCTGGAAAAGCGGCGCTAGAAATGTTAGCTAGGTTGCGAAAAGAAGTAGCTAATAACATATTACAGCTCGTTGTTTGAGCGGGGCATACCTTTCAGACCGAATATTTAATAATTGGGGCCTCTCGGGTGACGCCTGCTTGTCGGCTACGACCTCCTCTTCATCGAATGTCGGCTTCTTTGGTGGTGGAGGGCATTTGCTAGGTCCAGCTCCTTTCTCCTTCCCCGGCGCTTGAGGTGTTAGCGGTTGTGATGAGGACACGCCTACGCTGTCCAAGAATTTTGGTCCAATCTTTCACGGTACAATTTTGACAAAACTTGTTTTATTGTGTCAAGATAATTTATTCTCTGAGAAATAATCAACAACCTCGACAACACTCTAAAGTCCTGAGCAGCTAGCAATCCAAACGCCGCTGAAAATATACTAGTAACAGATATTCTAATTAATTGGCTGCGTGACTCAAACAGGAACTCGTCACCAATCAGAGAACACCTGAATTTGGTTCACCCCTCACGGCAACAGTAGCCAGCAGCAGCAGATGGCTTAATTCTTCCTCAAACAATATAGCCGAGCCAAGAAATAAATGATAATAAATACGGCCAGATTCCGATTAATACTCAGCAGCACGCAGCACTAGCGATCACAATAATCAAAGGCAGGATGATCCACCAGTAGTGATAGATGGTGCCAAAAATACTCACGACAAATACGGATCAAGCAATATAATTCGGATGAGTGAAATCAATCAGTTTGATCAACCAAGTACGAGTAGTAGCAGTATCAATGGCATTGATAATTGGGATCAGCTTACAAGATGTAGATGCAAACCAAACCCTAGATAGTTTCTTCCACCCGCGACCTTGACGACCACGATCAGAAGATGGGGCACTGAATCAACTCCAGCACGAGTCCAAGGATCAATCCTCGATCACGCACCAACACAAATCCAAAAGGATCCGGGAACACCCGCTAGGGCTTCACGAGCGGCGGCTCGACGAAGAGTAACTCCAGAAATAAAATCCAATCTAATCTGTTACATGGCCGACTCTGGCCTTTTAAACGTGCACGCAGGCACCTGGTGGACACAAGTCCGACTCGACCAATAGTCTAGATGCAACGTGACTTTGCTAAGCTAATTAATATACGTATCCAAAAAATATAATAAAATATTACGGCAACGATTGCTAATTAACGTGTGGACCTGTGACCTTCACCTGTTCACCAGCAGCTTGATGCAAATAGTGAAGGCTTCTCCAAGTTTTCCATGATGGCAATAATACCTCAAGTGACGTCAACTTTCATAGAACCAAAATAAATATGTTTTTTTGGCTTTTCATCTTCTTTCTTGAATGTTACACTCTTAAAGATGATCATTGATGAAAGACCACTCGGAGCAAATATTTTCTTTGCCTTCTTCATATATTCTTCATTAGAAGAGAATGCGCCAAATTTTAAGAAAGATGGATCTCTCATATTTTTAACTGATAAATTATCCAAAATAATCTTTTGCGGCGCCATGGGCTCATCAGGTTGGAGGCCTCGAGTGTAGATGGGTGTCTCGTCCCCTACTCTCCCTCGGGACTTGGCACCGAGTTTTCCCCGCCTGCTTCCTCGATTATCGGCTGCCCCTCAAAAAGCCGGCTCCTCAGTGCCGGCCCTCGTGGGGTCCTTAGCAGGGGGAGTCCTTGAACCATGAGGAGGGTCATTGCCTCTGCCATCCCCACCATCATCATCATCATCGGAAGAATCACCATAGGGGTCCGACGGAGTACTCTGGGGCCGCTCTCGTGCGTGGTGAACAGGGCCGGTGAACTCAATATAGACTTGTTCAAAGACAATGTCCTCCTTGGGCCCACGAGATATTATAACACAGAGCAGTGACAAGAGTCTTGACCCCATTATGAGCGGGATACTCCAGCTCGAAGTCTTCATAATCCGGCGTCACGTACCCAATGTTGACTTTAGCACATTCTGGAGGGATCTCATGCGCTTCGTACTCCCTGCAAGCTCCGGGAGGATGTACCACCCCCTCAGCCACTGGCTTCTTCTGGCCCAACTTGCCGACAGGCACCACGAGTACGCACCGTGTCATTTTGGTGATATCATCCACAGGGGACCTGGCGGCCAACTACATAGGTGCTGGAGTGGGCACCGGCATACCAAATAAGCGGAACATCCGTTCCGGATTTCAACCATCTTGGGG
>JADLZK010004928.1:0-123746 GCA_015847255.1 Hyparrhenia diplandra | reverse complement strand
TGTTCATATACATTTATCACTAATAAATCTCCACTTGTAGTATATTGTATTTTTATTTTGCAGATTTAAAATAAAAGCAAGTGGAAAAATCGACCAAAGTACGCCTTCTTCAGAAAGCGCATTATTTCAAAATCCAAGCCCAAAGAGCAAATCGACCCAAAACATCAAATCTGGCCGAGCGCAGCCCGGTCTACAACTTTTCAGACGAAAGATGACACCAGCCAAGACCCGGGCGAACGGCGCCTGCCCGGGCGCTACAAGCGCGCAAAAGGTGCGGCCGCACCCTCCCCGAGGCGGTTCGGGCCGGCCTCGGGAGGCGGTTCAGTGCACCTTCCAAACTTGGTTTACCGCCACAGGATTGTCGGTTTGGCGCCAGCACAAGGAAGGTTTACTGTGTCGGTTTTGGTTGTAATTTAGCACTTAGGCCCCTCCTCCAAGTGTATAAATAGGCCCCCCTCTCCCCTCTCTCAACACACACACCATTTGGAGTCCAAAGAAACCAAAGAATACATCTCTCTCTACCACCTCTATCTCTCTCTCTCTTCTTCTTCTTCTTTCTTCTTCTTTATTCTTTAGTAGACACTTGGAGTAGAAGAGCTACAAGGAGGGCTTGTCTCCTAGAAGAAAGAGCTTTGGTAATACATCTTCTCTATGGAGCATTCTTCTATTTGCAAGTCCTATTTCTACATTCTTGGCCTAGCTTATGAACTAGAGTATAGTTTTGTTCATGTTCTTGTAGTGGTATATGAACTAGTATATAGTTTACATATCATGATCTTGACATGTTCATCACAGCTTCTTTAACGAACGCCATATGCCTAACTTGATTAGAGGTGGGATAACGGTTTGTTGTTCCTTCGGTTTTGCTCTTGTTCTAGTCCGTCCATTCGACGAGTGGGGACCCCCCGGGGGACAAGAGTAGTGCTCTAGTATCTTGGGCATGGTGCTCGGTATTACGACACACACCGCAAATATGAGTGCACGCCACGGTTGAGGGGGTAGGCGGCTTGGTCGTGACAAGCCTTGTCCGTCCTTTGAAATCCCCCACGCCGCCTTTGTCTTTGTAGGAGTCCGTGAATGCTTCCTATCAGGCATTATGGTAACCGTGAAGTCTCCCCGTTATCCTAGACCTAACAACGCTTAGATCAGTTTGCATATGATGCTAACTATTCATTTGTATGGCCATGACTAGATACATTAGATCTATTCCATTAGGTTATTCATTTATTCTTTTATCTATTTTCTTTATCCTTTTTCTTTGGTGGATTTCCAAGTGTGTGTCACACTATCTATGAACTATGACGCTTTTACCCCTGTTATGAGTAATTTGGTCTAAGCAAACACATGTTCCTCTATTCGTATGCCATGCTAATTTATCAATCACATGCCTTCCTTTGGGCGAATATAAATAACGATACCCCTGAATATTTCGGGTGAAATGCTACAATGATAGATCCGCGCGCTTTTTGCGGATGAATATCTACGATGGCAAGATCTATCCCGCTGACAAGCTCATTTCGGATCACCGACATGGTGGTTTACTTGGGAATGCCATCCATCGGTGCATTTCTCTCGACGCTTTTATTGGGATGGGTTTTAATACCTATTTCCTTTGATTATGTTAAGAAATGCCAACAAGCATTTCTCGTGCCGTTGTCGGGAAGGCATTGTGAAAAAAAAAAAAATAGCCGGCTATGAATATGAACTTGTGTGTGTGGATGCCATTTGCTCATACAAAGGCTAATCTTTTATGTTTTCTTCTGTTGTGGATGAAAACAGATAGTGTATGTCGGTTTCCTCCCACGGAAAACTTCACCTCGATCCGTAGGCACTCCCTAAGGAAGGGCCGGTCTCGTCCGCTTCTTCCTCAAGCCGAACACCGACGGTCGAGACCGACATCCCCTGCACCAACCGAACCGCAAGCTATGGCCTTGTCGCCGCGCGATTTCTCAACTTCCGCCGCCACCAACGTGCACCACCGGGCCGCGGTGAATGTGACGACAAAAAACTTCGAAGCCAGACCGGGCTGATCACCATGGTGCAGGCAGTCCATTCTCAGGATCGGCCGAGCGAGGATGCAAACGCCATCTCCAACACTTCCTTGAGCCGTATGATACGATCGCCATCAAAGATGTCGCAGCAGGCGCCATCAAGCTCCGCCAAGTTTCCCTTCTCCCTTGTGGGGAAGGCGAAAACAATGGTTCTACAAGGACAAGGAAGTCGCCAAGACGTGGGACAAATGTTCCGTGGGCGTTCCTCGCCAAGTTCTTCCCCATGGGCAAAACCAATGCCCCGAGGGGGGAGAATCGCCAACTTCCCGAGAACCGAATAGAACCCATTCCCGAGGCATGGGAAAGGCTGCAAGAATACATTCAAGCATGCCCGCACCACGGGATGGAGAACCGGGGTGGTGCTCCGTAGAACTACAATGGTCTCACGACCATATCCAAGGGCACCTCGACGCCGCTGGGTGGCGCATTTCTATCGCTCACCATCGACGCAACAGCCCTTGATTGACAAAATGGTGGCAAACCAGAGCCGGGGGGCGAAGACAGAGCCCCGGCCAAAAACACAAAAGGCATGCATACCGTGAAGGAGGCGGATATGCTTGCCGCAAAAATGGATCTTCTGGCGAGAAGAGACGGAAGAGCGCAGCACAGATGCTACTGCCCAGCGCAGGTCGGTCGCCCCGCGGGCGGCTCACATGACGTGTGAGACGTGTGGTGAGGTTGGCCACTCGGGGACAACCAGCCTCGAGACCCGTGAAGAAGCCGCCTTCATCAACAAAGAACGGGTATCGTCAACCGCCTTGGGGCTGGAATAACCAAATCCAGGCCACCATTCCAAGGCAACCAGGGGGTATTATAACCCCGTCACCATCATTGAAGGACCTGCACTCGGGCCGGGCAAAGATTAACGAAAAACCTTAAAAAAAAATGAGCCATCAAGACAAGATTCTTGAGGGCATGAATAACAAGCTCGAAGGGTTGACCTCACCGTGAAGAACTAGCCTCAGCCTTCAACAAGATGATAGAGACACAGCTGGCCCAGATTGCTGCTCAAGTACCAGTTAACGACTCAGGCAGGATCCCAGGGCAACCTGAGGTCCCACATGAGTCGGTTAACATGATATCTCTGAGGCTCAGTCAACCCAAAGAGCTGAAGAAGATCCCCGTGGACTCGCCGCTTATCGCCAAGAAGGGAGATCCCGGGCGACCGATCATCAATCGCGCCATTGGCCCCCACAATTTCGCTAACGATTTTGTGACCGGGGGCCAAAGATCAACGTGATGTCCAAGGCCACCTTCGACAAAAAATCCATGGAGGGACACCGACTCTGCTAAATTCGTCCCTCCGGATGGCGAGATCAATCAACAAGGCGGCGGAGGGAATCTTGGAAGACATGCCAATAAAAATCCAAGATGAGTACATCCCTGCAGACTTCGTGATCCTGGATATGGGCCCAAAGGAAGATGTGTCTCTCCTTCTGGGAGGCCATTTCTCTATGACCAAAGCCGATATCGGTCTGGGGAAGGGCTTCATCGCCTTCCACATCAAAGACAAGGCGGTTAAGTGCCCATTCATCTGGGTACAAGCAACAACACACCCTAAGCAATCATCATCATCAAGACCGGTGTGGAATGTTGAAGGTCCTAGCTCTAGCGAAACCCCCGGAGCAAGTACCTTCCGCCATTAAGCTAGGAGAGTCGACAGTGACTATAAACAACCCGCCCAAAAGAAAAAAAAATGAGGTATATTTAAAAAAAAAAAAGAAGAAATTGGGGTATATCCAAAAGAAAAGAAAATGGGGTATATCCAAAAGAAAAAAAAATGGGGTATATTTAAAAAAAATATATATATATAATATTTATATATATATATAATATATAAGTTATATAATATTTTGGAAAACTAAAATAAAAGTTTTCATAAATAAAATAAATTCTTTTATGAAAAATAAAGAAAAATATTTTATACACAAAAGAATATACAAAAAAAATATTTTTAAAATAATTTTTCTATTTTTAAAATAAATTTATATTTGAAATTTTTTTTTTTTGAGAAATTCGAAAAAGTGAGAAGAAGTTTGAATGGACGAGCGCACATCGGGGACAAACTTTTTCAGAACCCGTGAGTACGCCTCGACCAAAGCCGGGCCGATTCGGCCTCGGGCGGTGCGTGCGCGCACCCAAGCTGCGCGGCCGCACCCTCCCCGGGCGCCGCTCAAATTCAAACTTCGTCGGCCGCTTCATTCCGTCGTGTGGAGCGGCCCTCGGCGCGGCGCCGGCTATAAATAGCCTGTGCACCTGTGAGAGGACACACTTCTCATTTTCACTCTCTCGCGCTCTCGCACTCTCCCCGCTTTGTTCTACACTCCATTTTCTCCACCAAAAACATTGTGCCAAGCAAGATTACGGGTGTGAAAGTTCATACTTTCAACTAACCCTTGCACACCCTAGGTCTTGCTCAATCGTTTTTGCGGTGATCATGAAGAAAGCCGGGAAGATCCTCGGCCGGGTTGAGGCGGTCGTCAAGGCAAAGCGCACGTCATACAAGCTCAAGCTCCGCCCCTCAACTTCGACCTCGAGGACTCTCTCCCATTCAAGACGATGCCGCACACGCCGGGGAGGAAGAAGCTCAAGCTCCCCGACAATCGACGGCCGACGCTTGCACCGACCTTCGAAGGACGGAGATGCAAGCATATCTCCTACTCAAGGATCGTGTGTTCCAACACACGCCCGAATCGACTCCGACCTCCTCGAACAGTCAGGTATGGACGAAGAACTCCCTATTCTTTGGAGAGCAGTTGGGTGGCAGGATATTCCCCTCTCGAGGAGGAAGGTTCTCGCCTCCTAACAATTCAGCTTTTATGCACACTAGTAGAAGACCAGCTAGGAATTTCCTTCCGTCTTTTTGAACCCAATATCATGTTACATGGGAGAACCTAGCTCGTTATCGGGGTTTTTATTGTAGATGTGCATTGAACATAGATGCTTTGCTCTCCCCGGCTTTGTCGAAAACCACTTTTGGGAGGAAATTTCCGGTGCACACGAGGCCGGAGCTTTTAAACCTCGTCACTCACGCATCCAAAGACCCATCACTTAGATTTATCCACCGGATCTCATTGACTTTGTTTCCTAGACACGGGGTGAGATGGGTTAATGAGACTGAGTTGAAACTACTCTATGCCGTTGTTCACAAGGTTAAGGTGGCCCCAAAGTGGTAGAAATGTGCAGAATATGATACATATTATTACAAAGCCTGTTGTTCCCTGCCACCGCACGCCTCTTATCACGCGCCTCGCTTTTGCGATTGGGGCCTTAGAAAATCAGCGATAGAGTACATCTCCACACCCGTGAGAATATTGGACCAAGTGCGAGCCTAGTTCAAGGGCATTTAATTAAGGTTTTACCTTCTGGCGAAGCTTGGCCATATTTTTTCCGGCTATGCAACTATAGTTCGGTTACCTAACCCGGACTTACAGTTGTATAAAAAGCCGATCGCTAACATTTGAGCTCGAGATCATTGATAGCTTGCGCAGAAAGATACCCCCGCCGCCTTCACGCTAGAGACACGAGGTCGGATCTTCCTCCCATGGGGCCCACTTCACGCCACGCCCCTCGGCCACGCCCTACACCAGTATTCCAGGCTGCATGGCCTCACCCTATGGGGACCCCAGGGGTAACACCCGGGTATGATCCTAGGTGGGAGCTGCCGCCTCAGACACCGGCACCATCAGAGTGGCCTGAAGGAGATGCCGCAGCATGGGGAGCCCACAGGTATGACTTGGATGACAGCTCCGACGATATGCCCCCACCAGTTCAAGATGTGCAGCCACCACAAGGGGTGGAGGCTATCGATCCAAATGCAAAGACTCGACGTCCGACTAGGAACATTGAGCATACGCCAATTCCCATGTGCAACATACCGCATGCTGGCGCAAGAAAACCGGGAGCAAAATAGAGCGCCAGAGATGGACTCAACTAGAGTCCGACATGGCTGCTCACCATGCGGCGAGGAAGCATTCGAGGTTCCAAGGCTTCGATCCCGATCTATAGGCCTCCGTGATAGCTTAGGGGAGGACCCCACAGTATCATTGCATTGCATATTTATTTCCATCAATTTTTATTTTAGCATGTTTAAATTTCAGCAGCTTTGCATCGAAAAAAAAAAAAAACTAAAACCAAAACTGAAAAAAAAAAATCCAAAAATAGAATAAGTAGCTCTTCTTTGTGCCTTAATGCTTATATATATGAGCTATAAAAATGTTTAGTCTTATTCCCTTGTTGAAATGATGAATAGTTGCTCTGCTTTTATGCTTTGCCTGTGCCCTAGTTTATAATTCAAGTTCTCTAGAGTTTGGGTTTAGTGGCTAATTCAAAAACTTATCCCGAAAAACCTGATTCATGTGGGTTGCATATGCTCTATCTAGTCTAAGTTGTTGCCAAATATGATATGGTACAAATGGATTTGCTATGACTTCGTCCAAAAGAGAAACTTGACACCCGAATCTATGCTTTGAAAAAGAGAAATGATTTTGGGCTATGCTAAAAAAAAAAAAAAAAAAAATTTAAAAATGAGATGAAAAATGGACAAGTGTCCGAGGGCTTAGTAGAGCCCACATCTCTAAAAAAAAAAAAAAAAAAAAAGAGAGACGAGAGGAAATAAAAGGCAAAAAGCCTAGGGCGAGCAGAGCCCACCTCTCCAAAAAAAAATATATATAATAAAGCCCATGCTTTCTCGAAAAGAAATAAATGTTATCTAAATAAAAATTCGATAAAATGTGGATCAAAAGGATGAAAGATAAGCACCTCCGTTATAACAGTTCTATCCGGCAAATGCCCAAGGCTTTGAGAAAAGCTAGAAAGCCCCGCTACGATGAAAGGTAATAAAGGGTAAGAAAAAGATGTGCCATTTTATTCAAACTTTGGTAGAAAATCTTATTATAACCCTGGCACTTGTGAAACGTAACCGGCATTGTAGCAACTCCTGATCAACAACCAAGTACTTATCTCTTTTGCTCGAGGACGCGCAAAGGGTAAGCTTGGGGGAGTTTGTTGACGGTGAATAACGCTATATTTTGCCCGTCAACTTACTACCATAAAGGGAGTAAAATTAAACCTTTTTATGTTCATATACATTTATCACTAATAAATTCCACTTGTAGTATATTGTATTTTATTTTGCAGATTTAAAATAAAAGCAAGTGGAAAATCGACCAAAGTACGCCTTCCGGAAAGCGCATTATTTCAAAAAATCCAAGCCCAAAGAGCAAATCGACCCAAAACATCAAATCTGGCCGAAGCGCAGCCCGCCTACAACTTTTCGGGACGAAAGATGACACCCCGCCAAGACCCGGGCCGAACGGCGCCCGGGGGTTGCGCTACAAGCACCCTGCAAAAGCGCACAGACCCTCCCCGAGGCGGTTCGGGCCCGACCTCGGGAGGCGGTTCGTGCACCTTCCAAACTTGGTTTACCGCCCTGGGATTGTCGGTTTGCGCGTACAAGGAAGGTTTACTGTGTCGGTTTGGTTGTAATTTAGCACTTAGGCCCCTCCTCCAAGTGTATAAATAGGCCCCCCTCTCTCCCTCTCTCAACACACACCATTTGGAGTCCAAAAAACCAAAGAATACATCTCTCTCTACCACCTCTATCTCTCTCTCTCTTCTTCTTCTTCTTTCTTCTTCTTTATTCTTTAGTAGACACTTGGAGTAGAAGAGCTACAAGGAGGGTTTGTCTTCTCTAGAAGAAAGAGCTTTGGTAATACATCTTCTCTATGGAGCATTCTTCTATTTGCAAGTCCTATTTCTACATTCTTGGCCTAACTTATGAACTAGAGTATAGTTTCGCTCATGTTCTTGTAGTGGTATATGAACTAGTATATAGTTTACATATCATGATCTTGACATGTTCATCACAGTTCTTTAACGAACGTCATATGCCTAACTTGATTAGAGGTGGGATAGCAGCTTGTTGTTCCTTCGGTTTGCTCTTGTTCTAGTCCGTCCATTCGACGAGTGGGGACCCCGGGGGGACAAGAGTAGTGCTCTAGTATGCGGCATGGTGCTCGGGTATTACGACACCTGCAAATATGAGTGCACGCCACGGTTGAGGGGGTAGGGCGGCTTGGTCGTGACAAGCCTTGTCCGTCCTTTGAAATCCCCCACGTTAATGCTCACTGTCTTTGTAGGAGTTCGTAAATGCTTCCTATCGGGCCGTATGGTAACCGTGAAGTCTCCCCGTTATCCTAGACCCAACAACGCTTAGATCTGCTTTGCATATGATGCTAACTATTCATTTGTATGGCCATGACTAGATACATTAGATCTATGTTATTCATTTATTCATTTATTCATTTATTCTTTACCTATTTTCTTTATCCTTTTTGCCGGTGGATTTCCAAGTGTGTGTCACACTATCTATGAACTGTATCGCTTACCCCCGTTATGAGTAATTTGGTCTAAGCAAACACATGTTCCTTCTATTCGGATGCCATGCTAATTTATCAATCACATGCCTTCCTTTGGGCTTAATATAAATAACGATACCCTGAATATTTCCTGTGAAATACTACAATGATAGATCCGCGGCGCTATGGATGAATATCTACGATGGCAAGATCTATCCCGTTGACAAGCTCATTTCGGATCACCGACATGGTGGTTTTTACTTGGGAATGCCATCGGTGCATTTCTCGACGCTTTTATTGGGATGGGTTTTAATACCTATTTCCTTTGATTGCGTTAAGAAATGCATCTATTCCATTAGGTTATTCATTTATTCATTTATTCTTTATCTATTTTCTTTATCCTTTTGCTTGGTGGATTTCCAAGTGTGTGTCACACTATCTATGAACTGTATCGCTTACCCCCAAGTATGAGTAATTTGGTCTAAGCAAACACATGTTCCTCTATTCAGATGCCATGCTAATTTATCAATCACATGCCTTCCTTTGGGCGAATATAAATAACGATACCTGAATATTTCCGGGTGAAATGCTACAATGATAGATCCGTGGGCTTGCGGATGAATATCTACGATGGCAAGATCTATCCCGTTGACAAGCTCATTTCGGATCACCGACATGGTGGTTTACTTGGGAATGCCATCGGTGCATTTCGACGCTTTTATTGGGATGGGTTTTAATACCTATTTCCTTTGATTGCGTTAAGAAATGCCAACAACAGCTTGTAGCGTGGGATCATTGTGACCATTGAGGTTTAATGGGTAACGTTTGAATAAGTGACACACGGCACCAATCGGCTCACCGGACGCTGGGCGTCGGTGAGTCTGATGCACTCGTGCGGTGCGTCCGGCGGGCATGTCGAGCCTAACGGGCTATGGCAGCCCATGGATGCCTATATAAGTGAAGTGGCCGGCTCCAAAGGACCTCTCTTGGCACTTTGAATCATTTGACATCCCTTTGAGCCTAGCAAACACACTCCCACTCACTCTCTTGCTTGATTGTGTATTTCCTATGAGATTTGGGAGAGATCTTAGTGCATTGCTTGCATGATTGCATCTAGTGGCACTTGAAGATCGTTGTGGCCAGCAGATTTCTTGTTACTCTTGAGAGTACCACTCCTAGCCGGCTTGGAGAATTAGTGGAGGCGTTGGCAAGATAAGGAGATTGTTCTTGGCCACCTCCGGTTGCTTGTAAGGGGTTTGTGAGCTTCCCCATCGAGTGACAAATTGCTACTCTATTGGATTGCACATGTCATTGAGCTACCGCGACTTGCGCAGTGGTGCCTTATATGGGAGTTTGTCTTGCCGGCCTCACCAAAGAACCATCGGGGTGTTGGTCGACACAACAAGGACGTAAAGCTTGTCGGTGCACAAGTGAACCTTGGGATAAATCATTGTGTTCATCCTCTATTGGTGATTGGCTTCATTGTTGATTGATTGCCTTCATCTTGGTGATTGGATCATAGCCTCTTCACGTCGGTATAACAAGCACAAACCTCTCTTACATCACATTTATATATATTGCTTGTGTAGCGTTAGTTGTGTAGCTTGTTAGTTGCTAAGTAGCTTGTTTAACTTGCTCACCTAGTTGGTAACTTAGCAACATAGCCCTTGATTGATTTAGTGATCATAGAAACTAGAATTGCTATTAGGTGGCTTGCCTAACCATTAGAGCTAGAGCATTTCGCCAATTGTTTTACTAACAAGTTTGCTCTAGTGAACTTTTAAAATTTTTATTAGGCTATTCACCCCCTCTAGCTATATTATGACTTTTTAAGTGGTATCGGAGCCGTGTTCACCGTTTAGAGCAAGGATTAACACGCTTCGGTGCAAAATATGGCTCAAGTAGTGTTCAACCATGATGGGGCAAACCACCTTTCTTTGATGGCACAAGTTCTTTTGATTATTGGAAAATAAAGATGAAGATGTACCTTGGTTCCATAAATGATAGAGTGTGGGATGTCACCGAACATGACTTTGCCATCATTGATCCAACAAATCCCACCGACAATGAAAGAGCAAATAAAACATGCAACACAATGGCTCTCAACACCATAATGGCATTGATTCAAAGGTGTTTGAGCAAATCAAATATCTTGAGAGAGCAAATGAAGTATGGACAAGATTGGAAGAAATCTATGAGGGCACCAAAGTTGTGAAGAGTGCCAAGCTGTACATGCTCAAGAGCAATTTGACCAACTTCAAGATGAAGGATGATGAGAGCATTCCGGCGATGTTCCTTAGGCTCCAAGTAATCATCAATGATCTCAAGGGGCTTGGAGAGAAAGTAAAGGATGAGAACTTCATTCATAGGTTCTTGATGTGCTTGCCCAAGAGGTTCAAGATGTTGAGAACTTTACTCTTTAGAGGTGGATTTGAGGGAAGAACTCCAAGTGAGATTCTTGGTGATCTGATGACCAAGGATCAATTGAATGGAGATAGTGATGATGAGAAGAAGGAGGAAGAAAAGAAGAAGAAAACTGTGGCATTCAAGGCCTCCACCTCCACTTCCAAGTGCAAGGGCAAAGCTATATTACTCCTCCTCCTACCACTACTCCTACTCCTCCTCCTCCAACTACTCTACTACTACTACTACTTGGTGGCCGAAGGACTTAGCCTACTACTTGGCGTACACCCTTGCATTGTTGTACGTACGTTGATTAGGATCAAACTAACAATGACATGACGACTTGCGTGCTTGCAGGATGCAAGCATATGTAAGCAAGGAGCTGAACCAAGGTGTTATCTACCTATCTTCCATGCATATTACCCAAAGGGCCATTGTTGGCTTTGAAATAAAGGATGACCATCTCGATTTGGTGAACTTGATGGGGTTGGAAAAATTTATGTACCAAAATTAGATGCAAAGCGAGATCATGAAAAGGAGGACAAAGTACATCTACGAGGTCATGAAGCAGATCTGGGGAAACGGGTGTATCCTTACGGCCCACCATTTCGAGTAAGTCAAATGGCTACTGGGTTCACTACTTTTCATGTTTCAAGATCTGAAATCCATATCTGTTTGAATGGTGCAGCTTCTCCAATGTTCGCCACTGGATTATATTTGTGATCTATCCTCCGGATGCAATGGCTTGTATATTCGACTCCTTGCATGATACCACCAAATTAGATTACAAGCATTTTGAATCGGCTATGCAAGAGTAAGTGTGATGACACTTATTCTTTCATACACTCAATGTACGTATCAAGTTTGACCAACTTGTGGACACTATTGGATTTCATACAGCACTTACAAGGACTACTTGGCCGATCCCGACTACTATGATCGGAGATCTGAGATACGAAAGAAGAAGCACCAAAATGAATTGAAGTTGAAGCGACATTTCCCGGTACGTTGCAAGACTCGTGTGTGCTAGTACATATTGAATTCTCTCGATATGGTCTAACGATGATGTGTTACATATATTGTGCATGCAGTGCGCCAAGCAACCTGAGGGCTCACTTCTGTGTGGATGCTACACTTGTGAGTACCTCAGGGCTAGCGTCAAATACAGCAACAACTCAAGAAATCCAAACAAAGCTAGGAACACTCATTGGTGGACCTGAGCTTCAATCAAACAGTCGCCGACATTTGTAAGTGTGTCACACACGACTGCATAGCTGTTGATGGAAAGTTCTTCAATGTCGAGAGCGAGCGGGGGAGGGAACCCAAGTACGAGAGGCTACGCAACTCGGAGGACCATGCTAGACATGAGCGACTACAGGTTGCTTGGACATCTAGGTGCCCCCCCCAAGGTCATTTCTCCATCCAAGGTCATTTCAAAAAATTCAGATTTCAAATGTGAGAAATTCAAATATAATGTTCCATGCATAGATGATTTCAAATGAAAAAGTTGTTGACTATAAAGTTGTATAACTTTTCAAGAACACATAGCTTTTCGAGATCTACAACTTTCGCTTTTAGTCGTTTCTCTATTCGAGATCGTTTGAAAAATTCAAATTTACTATGCACCTCCTATTTTTATACACGATGGAAATAGATTTCTCAAGGAGGCTGCAATTAGAGTCAGCTCTAAAAATACGATTTCTAGAGGCGGCTAGAAATAGAGCCACCTCTAAAATTAGGGCATTCATAGAGGCGATCGCGAACTCTAAAAATGCATTTCTAGAGGCGCTCGTTTTTAGAGGTCATTTCTAGCCACCTCTTTTGTAAAGGGCCTCCCATTGCTAGTAATCGAATTTGTAGTAGTGTGAGTAGAATTTATTATACTTGCTCTTAACTCTACGCCGGGCGTGGCTAGCCCTCATCCGTGCATGGCTCATAGTCGGATAGTCCTGGTGCCGAGCTCGACGCCATAATCCATCGCGTCAACCTACCTCGACGTTGTAGGTCATGGCGCCGGCCTTTGGATCCAAAGATGTAATTTAGACGTCCACCGCTTTAAATATGAATATTTTTTTTAAAAAATAATTAAAAATAAAGAAAAATTCGGTGATCGTGGAGCAGTCCTGCAGTCCCGATTGAAAGGAAAGCAATGAGAGAAAAGAAATCAATTAAAGGAGGAGCAGGCCAACATGGGCCTTTTCGACGTTCAAAACACCAAGTGATCTACCTCTTTTTATTTATAAAATAATATGGACAGAAAATGTAAAAGACTTATTTCCCCGAACGACATTGACCTCTCAGGTGAAGTCTATACTACCTAATATGCGCTGCTCATAGTCATGGCTGCAGGGCTCCACTGCTTATCCATGTGGTTGGTGATCGATCAAGTCACCGCTGACTGCAGCTCTGACCACGACGTCTGCCCCACCCCCGCGGGTGACGGCATTCTTGTGTCGTGTGTAGGAGTAGCACGGGCCCAGCAGTACACGTCTCCTGTGGCAGGTCGTACAAGTTACTGCACACTTTGACACCGTGCAGCTCACCGTCTGAAAACAAACTGTTAGTTGCAGTAGACCAAGGACAACGTGTGGGCATTTCTGCCGTCTGCCCGTACATTCTGTGGGGGCCAATGGTGTTAAAGCCATAAATGCTTAGAAAAGTTTAACTCAAATTAAATTTAGAATTGTATTCCTTCTGGCATGGAGGAATATGTATATTTGCGATAATTTTTACACTAATTTATTTATGATTATATATATATATAGTATATCCAGTAGAAGCTACAGAATAAGTTATTCTATAACCACCTCTATTTATGATAATTTTATATATTAATTTACGATAAAGTGAATACATATTTATCACAGTCACTATAACACATGGAGATATTTACTGTAACATTATAGGAAACCACTTAGTAACGAGTTACTATAATCTCATAAATTAGCATAGTAATTATCGTAACTCAAAGTGGCCACAGAATAAGTTATTCTATAGCCAGCTGCAAGACTTAGTTCTACATATATATATATATGAGTTTCTCGGTACAGAATCTCACTAGCCACGTACACCTAGCGTATGATAAATATTACATTGAGAAGAAATATTAGAATTATTGGACCAAGTGGGGCAGAAATGTCGTTCTCATATATACCTATCGTAATAGTAATAGTGCAATTTGGCTGTATATATATATACATAAATAATACTTTAGATGTAAACGGTTGAGCCAAAAGCAAAGGCACAAAGAAAGTGAACAACCTTACGCTAGCTACTAGGCATCATTTCCATGTCAGATGAGCACGTCATACGGCTAGTCGTCCAGATCGTGACATGTACTAATTAATAGTATATGTTGACAGGACGCCCCACCGCGTGTTATAGAATATACAAAGTTGAATAAGTTGGAAAAGCTAGCGTGACGATGCAACCCAATTATCAAACTAATCCAGCATTCCCTATGGTTGATGCCACGACAAACTGCCTTGACCAACTTGTTAAGGGCTTGTTTGATGCCCATATATCCCTGAATTCATGTGTGTTGGGAGTGGTTTGGTGTGGAATTTACACACTACACCACTCCAACACAACACATATAGATTGAGGGAATACATGGACACACAAACAAGGCCTAATGTGACAATTCTACTGGTCCATAAGACCATAACGTCACCAGCCACATGGTCCTAGCTAGACCGTGTGTTCTAGCTATGGTTACAATGAACAGAAGATTGGACCAAGTGGTACATGTCGTGGTCACATACTTATTTTTTTTTTTCTAGAGCGGGTCTAACCCGTATTTCATTAAGAAGGCAGAAGTTTTAAACATTACAAATAGGCAGGGCACAATCTCACTAGCGAGACGCAAGCAAGATTGACCGTGCGATGAACGAACCACCAATATTACAAAATGGACTATACGGCCATACGGTTGCGCGACCAAAACAAGGATCTCCAGTGGCCTACACGGCACACATACTTATCGTAGTACAATTTGGCTTGATAGATGTCGGGAGCATGACTCAATTTGATGTGCACATTGACTGTAACAACGGTGAATAAATTGTAAAGATGACTCTATCGATAGCTGATCGGTGGTAATTTTATGAAACTAGCAGCCATGGTGTGGACTAGTCGACAAACCATTCAATATTTATTAATCAATGAAAATTTAAACTTGGATTGATGTTGGATGCATGCATGTCGTTGTCGTCCAACATGGATCCGTGCTTGGTGACTCACAGTCTTGCCCACTTCGTCTAACCGATCGATGCTGACTCGAATGAAATTGAAACTGAACCAATTAGCTTTGTTCGTTTTGTAGTGCTTAGTTATGCGAATTAAGAGCATCTTACATCAGCCTACACTCATCATACGTGGCTAGTGATTTTAAGATACTTCATGCGTGCTTGTGTTGTGCTAATTTAACTTAAGCTTTGCCGGTTGGTTGTGGTAGAAAATAACATTTTCAAAATAAGACGTGACAAACAGAGTTAAGAGAATCAATCGTGCATTTAGTATTATTCACTAGTTGAATGGGTTCACTGTGGTATTGGTGCACTACAGTTACAAATAAACTAAACCATCCAATATTCTAGTAGACCCTTTTTCCTTTTTACTTTCTCTATTTCAATGTGTAATCATTACATGCTGAAATAACTTTTGATATGAATATATACAATTGTATATACAATTGTGTAACATTGATCTATTCCAAGAATGTCGAAGTATACTTATTTTGGAATAGACGGAGCATGTAGTTAGTAGTTAATTTATTTTGGGATCGAGGGAGCATGCAGGAGAATTTGCACGTACGTAAAGAGTAGCTGAGTACTCCCTCCATTCAAAACAAGTGCAAATCTCGGATCTAAGGAGTCAAACAAATCTCAAGTTTGACTAGATTTATACAAAATAGTATTAACATTTATTTCTCTAAATATAGGATTATAATGTAATTAATCTAATGATGGTTATTTGATATTATAAATTTTAGTATTTTTTTCATATAGATTCCATCAATTGACTCCTCAAAATGTTTTGTGTGTCAAGCTTGTAATGCTTGTTAGTGCACGAATCATCTCACCATAAGACTTGCCACAACCGGCATTAAGTTGTCGGCAAGCCACCGACGGACCATGATCCTAAGGGTTCCCCACGGGACCGACTAACCGCCATGGGCTTGGGTCAGCCCACGGTCTGCTTGAGGACACGAGACAAGGTGGCATGTACTCCAAGATATGAAGGACCGACCTAGTCGGATTCCGTGAAAGTTAGCTTCTATAATAGAACTAGAACACTTCGTCCGACTAGGACTAGATGAATGCATCTACCCTATGGACTATATAGAGAGGCAGGAGCACCCCCCTTGTAACATCATCATACACAACAATCCAACCCAAGGTAACATGCCTAACTAGACATAGGTTGTTACGCTAATTCGGGCGGCCCGATCCAATATAACTCATTATCTTTGCATTTACCATCGAGTTCTCTGTTTTTCAAGCCCACCTAACATCATCCTCGGGTAGCCCCATGATGTGTTGCCGGTCATCGACACGGACAGCTAGTGTGCCGTAGGGGCTTTCGGTGAATTCACTCGAGAGCTTGATGGACCTCTATATCACCACTATTTTCCCAGCCCAGGATCGGCCTTCGTCATCGGTTCCTCAATTTGCATAGCGGATGATTCCGGCATGCTCCAAGGTCGCATTATGGAAATCTCGGTGGATCGATCGTCTCGTGAAATCGCCGAGATGCGTTGGAGGATCTCGTCGAGAAAATTGATGATTTGTCAATTTTTGATTCTACTCGGACTGAATCGGTTGAAGCAGCTCGAGCTGTACTTTCGGATACATTTTGTCGATGCGAGTTAGCCTCCGGGATATCGAGCAATCACGCTTACCTAGTTTGATTTCCACTCGAACTCGTGAGTACGGCTTCCGTCTACCGTGAGTTGGTCTCTAAGATTATGCAATCCACTTCAAACATGAAGGCAGATCAAGAAATTCCCCCGACAGGTGCCCAGCAAGGCCCTGGTTCTCTCTCGCTACATCAAAAGGGAACATTGTGCAATCGTCGCGAGTCCGCTACTAAAGGATTCATCCGATTCATCTCGGTTGGTCGGTATGCTACGACTACCAAATCTAGCACCAATAGCACCATCCGCTGTGGACACTGCCGGGAGGTCTTCATGTTCCGATGAAGCTAATCATACGCCGCCTCGAGGATGAAGCGGGCCGAGCAATGGCATGATGAGGAAGAAGCACTAGATTGGGTCCGCAAGGGTCGTGAAGGAAGATATCGTCCGCCTCATGCAATCTCGAGCTTGAGTTCCGAAGTCGCCACCATAGGGTATTAAACACCCCATATGCCAACAATGTCTATGCGGCGTAAGAACTCGCTCACATGCCCAATCTCACTCCTCTCAGAACGCATCAAAGGTTGTGCTTTGCGGTCCGCTACACTTCGGATGCATGGACAAAACTTAACTTTGCTCGCCACAGCCCTCTCAAAGGGTTCCTTGGGGCAGCCCCCGATGATCTGCTCATGAAAGGCTTAGAGGACACAAATGTAATAGGGAGGCATGGACAATCATGACTAACCCACCAAGGTGATCTATGCAATCAACTTCACAATCGAATGGGTCACGGAGTCGGCACTCATAATACCCGACATACCGGATCATTTCCCTACATATCTAGCCCGGCTACATGCTATCCATTTTCCACCTAAATTTAAGCCTACCAACATCAAGAAGTACGATGGCAAGAGGGAACCATGGCAATGGCTCCGTATCTACTCTCAAGCCATCGAACTCGCAAGAGGAGATAATGATATCAACGCTCTTTTTCTCCCAATGGCACTTGACATAGTTCCCGCTAACCTAGTTTAAAAGACTTGAGCATTGATTCCATTGACAGCTTGGGGTAGACTCCATAAGATGTGCGTGCAAAATTTCCAAGATTTCCTAGCCTGTCCCAAACACTTGACATGACCTCGGGAATTGCAATAAAGGAAACAATGAAAGCATACGTGACTATTACAAGCAGTTTGCCAAAATCCTCACAACTGTGGTGGACACATCTGGGAGGGACATGATTGACTTCTTTGGCAATGGTGTCAAGGAAAGATTATAGTTCTCAAACTTCATCAAACACAAGCAAAAGGCCACAGACAAGTTTCATCACACCGTTGAAAGGGTCATAGACGCTAAAGAGAGAACTCATGAATAGTTCCCCGATCGCAATCGCAACAAAAAATCGACCGATAACCGAGGTGGATAGTCGGGTAGGAAGCGAGGGCCGACAACAACCCTGTCACATCCATGGAGACATCGAAGAAGGGTGGCAAGGCCGAGAAATTTTGAAGACTTACTCCTTCGCGGAATGGCCCTTTCATCCGAGTAACAAGCACTTTCGGCGCCGAAAGTGTAGACAACTCAAAGAGCGCAAACCTCACCCAAAGGGCTTACAAAGGGCAAGCCTAAGGATAAGGCCGACGATGATCAAGTTGACTAGAATCAAGGTGGCAACTTCAAGGCCGGGTCAACAAAGTTATCAACCTTATCGCCGGAGGAGTAGTCGCTTCAACGCCCAAGAGACAAGAGAAGCTTACCCTCCATGAGATCTTGGCACCGAGCCTAATGCACCAAGATACCTAGATTGGTCCGAAAGTACCCAATTCAGTTCACTCGGGGATGATGAATGGACCAGCTTCTCCAATGTTGGTCGCTATACTTAGGTTCCGATCCCACGATAGTAGGAGGGCAACTCACCAAAGTCCTTATCAATGGCGAGCAGGCCTAAACATTATTTTCACTAGCACTTTGAAGAAATCGGGCCTTGACTCGCGTCGATTTCCTTTACTCGACTAACATCCCCTTCTAGAGGATTGTACTTGGGAAAGCAAAGAATGCCCCTGGGCGTGTCATGTTACCGGTCACATTTTTGGAATAGTGGCCAACTACATAACAGAAGTTCTTTAAGTTCGAGGTGGCCGATTTTGATTCCTCATATGAGGCTATCTTTGGATGTCCAAAGACTCGCCTAGTTCATGGCGGTTTCACCACCAAGATTTAAATTCTTTTCAGCGAGGCATTGCCCAAGATTTAATGGAGGCGGTAGGTTGGGGCGGCCACCTCCGTTATCGGTGGCGGCACCGCCTCGGTTAAGCCTTAACGAGGCGGGTAGCATAAAGCGCCTCTCCGGTAATGTTACAAATAACCAAGGCGGTTGCCCTAATTTATTAATTGAGGCGGATTCTATAATACAATTGCCTTAGTTAATCTAACTTAACCGAGGCGGTTGGTATAAGGTGCCCACCTCGGTTAATATATTAACCGAGGCAGTTGATATAAGGCGACCGCCATGGTTAATATTGCATTAACCGAGGTGGTCACTTTTATGTTGCCTGTCTCCGTTAACCCTAAGGCTATAAATGCAGCGCCCAGCCACCCCCACCTTCTTTCTCATGGATTCTCCTCCATTTTGCGGGTTTTGAGCTCCAAAACCCCAAAAATTGGCCATTTATTAGGGGGAGAAGTTATGTCCTTGATTTGTTGAAGGTGGACATCGCAAGAGGTTGCTACATGTGCCCTCCCATCCTCATTCTTCTCTCTTTTTTTTCACTTTGGTGCTCTAGATTTAGATCTAGATCTAGTTTTCATGGAGGAGAGAGAAAACTGATCTAGGTCTTTGATCTGCTACTATTCTCTTCTAATCGCTTTGCCTATATCTTTTTTGCTTGCTTGCATAAGGTTTGTAAGCATGGATAGGTCGGGGTATGGATGTACCGGACATCGAGATTAGAACCGAGTACCGGTTTAGGTGAAAATGTTTGCTTGCCACCGTGAAAAAACATCGCCCGAATCGAAATCGGATGACAACCATATGTCCGAGTTGTTGCTATAAGAACTTGTAAGGCCAAAAAGACGCCGCTTACGCAATCTCACTTGATCATGTTTGGTTTCATAAAGGATTACACGGTCTAGATTTTTCATGGTGAAAAGCGGATGCGAAGTATCGGTGCATCTTGAGGAAACTCATCGATGTCGACGGGCGGTGACTAGCCGACCATGGAGGACAAAAACTACCTTCATCATCATTAGTCGGGCGGGTATGGCATTGCCGGGTGACAATGCTCCGCATCATTATGATGGATGATTTAGTCCAAGACATGGTCGACGATGGTGGGGGCAACGATGGAGATGGTGAGCCTTTCTGTGTGATAGAGCAAGAGGATGCCGAGATTTTTGAGGAATTAGCTAACCGATTCAACTATGAAGACATTCTGTTTGGGAGCCCAAGGTGGCTGGCTAATTTCAAAGAGATGAAGTAGGCGGCAATTAATCCGCTCTATAAGGATTGTCCAAGTAGTGGGTAGGGCTGCATTTTAACCTCTAGATGCTGATGCTGATGCTGATGCTGATGCTGATGCTGAAGGCTCATTTTGGCTTGTTTGACACTAGCTTTAACGAGCTATTACGTCTCCTTGCTTCCACATACCCAAAGGATAATAAGGTGCCCGCCAATACCTATCGGGCAAAGAAGCTAATCCGACTGTGGCATTGAAGCTTAAAAGTTCCACGCCCGCCCTAACCACTATATCCCTATATCGGGCCAAGATGAGAACTTGAGACCTGTATGCACCGCGGCATGAGTCAATATAAGAGGAATGCTGGTTGTCATGTGGATGCAAATGACGAGGGAACCTCGAGTGGGCCAAGGAAGAAGACGGCCAAGAGGAGTAGTGCCAAGCAGATCTCGTTTCATGAGGAGGAAGCAGAGGGTTACACATAGAGAAAAAATCCTACCTTGTCGATGTGGTACATGCCCATCATTGATCGCCTATGTGCTATATTCAGAACCCCGAGGATGCCAAGCTAATGTCCCGCATGCATCTAATGATCGCACGAAGGAAAATGGCAAGCTGTGAGCCTGTGACACCTCACCGATGGCCAGCAGTGGAAGCGTTATTGACAGTAGTTAACAACTATTTTAAACCATCAACGAAACACAAAAAAGGGTATACAATGAATATCAACATAGACTTAGGGGTTAAACCGATAGAGTTCCACGCTTATGGTGAATCAGATTATTTTAGGGATTAAAACAGAAAAGAGACAAGGAATATCGAAAGCATACGTATCCGTATGCGAATCCAAGTGGACACCAACAAAAGAAGGATCTAGAAGGCATGAGAGACCACGCCACACAAGATGGGACCCACCTATCATCGGGATAGGTCGGCCGACCCCACCGTAGTTTGGCCGACCACTGGGCCCACCTGTCAGCGACCACCTTCCTACGTCGGTTTTCCACCGCCTCTAGGATTTCATCTTAACCATTGATCAAGGTCGGTTTGATCCGAGAGCTACGGTGCATCCTAGGCCCCTATATAAGTCAGCCCCCACCCCCTGGGCTGAGGCATCTCAATTCATTTGATCATCAAGTCATCAAGTCATCATATCCCAATCCTTAGAGTTCTACCATAGTTAGGGCATAGCTATCTAGGCTAGTTCTAGAGGGAGGCAAGCTTGTCTTGAATTCTTGATCGTCAAGAGGCGCAAATGCGTAAGCCTCCCCGTATCTTCTCTCCTGTATCTATCTGTAAGTATTTGTTAGCTACATTTGTTATGACTTTGCTCTATTCAATATTTATATTCATGCATAGAATCGTATAGCGCTCACTTAGATGTACACTGGGTGAGTGGTCAACTGCGTGTAAGCGTGGTGCTTATACATTATTTTCCTGCGGTTACACCCTATATTCTGGGTCATGTGGTAGAGCGTGGATGTGATACTCCTATTGAGTCCTTCATAGTCCACTCTCCGAATGTAGGGCTAGTAAAGCTTTATTACCAAGGTACACTTGTTCTCGTTTCTTGATCTTCCTTAGTAATGTTCACTATGTGTAGATATAATGCTCTCTTGCCATGATTACTAGGTGTAGTAGCACTAATCTTAGTCTACAATTAACATATGATTAAGAATGACTTAGGAATATTTCTCTATTCTACCTATACCATGCTAGTATTGCCTTACGGAACACTCTGAGTGATATACCATGATCTATGACTTGGCATTTATCATATCTATACATTTATCTTGTGACTAATCCCTATTATAAGTAGCTAGATTTGATATGGTTTACTCTCCATTACAAAACATGCATGTGAGACATCAATTTCCTATAACCATCCCTTCTCTGTGGTAAAATATAAATAGCGATACAAGAATTACTCCCCATGAAATGCTACAATGGTATTTTATCTCGTAAACGCGCTATGATATCATCTTCATATATTATTATCTCAAGGATTCAAGTAAGCATATGTACAAATACCATCCACACCTCTCTAGCATTACTACTAGGATGACAACCTAGTAATCGAAATGATGCTTGAGAGTGTAGTGGTTCTTGGCGCCATATCGTGGGCTTAGATTAACTCCACCTTTGGTAGTGATGCTAAGCAATATCAATAAGCATTTTTGGTGCCATTGCCGGGGAAGGTTGCTAGGCATACACGGAAAATTGATATCACTTGCATCACTAAATGGATTGAGGACACATTTATCACTACTCAAACAGGCTTACCCTTGTTTTGTCTACTTGTGTTTATCTTATGTAGGATAATGTATGAATTGTGGGAATCTTTCGAAAAACTTCATTGACAAAATTCGCAATTGCTATTTAGAAGGGCTTAAATCCGTACAACCACCTTCTAAAAAAGTACAACCACCTTCTATTATAAAAAGATCATCATATAAGGCGAAGTTTAACACTAGAATTTGAGGCCATGGCCAACAAGACACTCAACATGAAGTTCTATGGAAAGGCACATGAAGATGCTAGTGCTCATCTCCAACACTTTCACCATTAAAGGAGTACCAAGAGACGCTTATACTACTCCGCCTCTTCCCATTCTCACTTTTGGGGAAGGCAAAGCAGTGGTTCTACACTAACAAGGACAAGAACACTACATGTTCACTCTGCTCCAATGCCTTCCTAGCTATGTTCTTTTCCATAGGCAAGACAAATGCCTTATGTGGGAAAATATCAAGTTTTCAGCAACAGCACGATGAATCTGCCCCTAAAGCATGGGATTTCAAGACTACATTTTAGAATGTCCACATCATGGGATGGAGGGTTGGCTACTCATGCAGACTTTCTACCATGGGCTCACTAACAACACCGTGTGAGACAATGGATGCCGCCGCCTTTGGAGGTACTTTCTAATCACTTACACTATCACAAGCCACCGATCTTGTGGAAAGATGGCTTCCAACCAAGGTTGGAATGAAGAATGTTAACCCGGCAAAAGAGGAGGAATGCACCAGCTGAAGGAAGTAAATATGCTGTCTACCAAGATGGACCTAATAATGAAGAGGCTCGATGAGAGAGCCACTGATAAGAAGGAAGTCATGCAAATTCATGATTCTCGCATGACATGTGAAGAGTGTGGTAACACTAGGCATTCAGCAACAACTACCCAAAGATTGAAGAGGATGTGAACTACATCAACAACAACAACAACTATCATCCTCAATAGAATCGAGGCCGAATTAGCAAAGGCCTAACTACTCGTAACTATCAAGGTAACAATAATTTCAATAATTATAATCACCATCGTTGAGAGAGTGAGTCCCGAGCCAAGGAAAAGTTATGGAAAATCTGCCTAGAAAATTAGCTTCTAATGATAAAATGCTAGGAACTATCAACAATAGAATGGATAGCTTTTCTTTTACAATTAAGTATTAGCAAAACTTCAATAAAATGATAGAATCCCAGATTTCCCACCGGTAGTATCCGCTCCACCAACCACACCGTAAGATTCCGGCCGGTCGGAAGAATTAGAATCTACAAATCTTGTCGATATATTCAATGCCGCCTACTACCACAAAGACTTCTTATCCTGAGGATGGAAAGATGACACAATGCCAACCAAGAAAGGAGATCTAGGAAGACCACCATCCCCACCACCATTGGACACAATGCGTAAGCCTATGTGGATGATGTGGTTGTCAAAACCCGAAATCCCAAGACATTGATCGATGACCGACTAAAACATTTAGGAATATCAGAAGTATCAATGGAAGCCCAACCCAACTAAGTGCATATTCGGTGTGCCTTCTAGGCAATTACTCGCTTTCTCATAAGTTACCATGGGATTGAGGCCCCGAAGCGCATCAAGGCGATTACTTAGATGGAGCCCCCACAATCCATCAAGGACGCCCGTAAGCTTACGGGGTGCATGGCCGCCCTCAATAGATTCATCTCAAGGCTTGGCATGGAAAGGGCCTACCTTTCTCCAAGCTGCTCAAAAAATCAAGGAGATAGAAGTGGGATACCGAGGCAAATTGTCCTCACTCTACCCGACAAAGAAGAGCACCTATTGCTATATGTTGCCGCGACTACCGCAATGTGGTCGAAGATGGCAATCATGGTTGAGCGAAGGTGAGGAAGGCCACGATACAAGGTATAATGGCCAGTCTACTATATCAGCGAGGTCTTGTCGGAATCCAAGGTCCGCACCGCATGTTCAAAAGTAGTTTACGCCCTATTGATCACATCACGCAAGCTCCGCCATTATTTTGATGGGCTCAAGATTTTGGTGGTGACCGACTATCGGTGACATTTTCAGCAATTGTGATGGCACGTATGATATCCAAGTGGGCAGTCCAGCTAGGGGCTCACCATATTGATTTTACACCTCGAAAGGCCATCAAATCTCGTGCATTGGCTGATTTTGTAGCCGAATGGATAGAGATTCAGCAACCAGCCCTCATCAAGTATCTTTGAAACATTATATCAAGTATTTTGATGGTTCACTCGGGCTAGGAGGGGCAGGAGCAGCAAGGCGCTTCATCTCGCCACCGGAGAACAGTTCAAATATGTGTTTTGATCCTCCCGGGTCGAGTACGGCTCTCCGTTGCACGGCCACGCCCTAGCCGACTCTCACTCAGCATAAAATGCCTACTGCCTACGGTAACTCCTCCGTGGTAATAAATCAAGTCAACAAGGACCGGACTACACAAAAAAACTATGGATGCCCTCCGTGCAAAGGTCCGAAAGTTTGAGAAGCATTTCTTGGGGTTGAAATTCCACCCGGAGGGGTGGATTGTATGAAGAGCCAGGATCCGATGATTCACCGCGCATCCCACTCACCGAGCTCTTTACTCAGCAAAGAACCTGTTGGTGTGCAACTTCTCTAGATCTGCCATGGTCATTCTTGGCTCCTTCCAGCGCTTAGTGCGGCCTCCTTCTAGTCCGGTTGCGGCGGATCCCCAGAACCTATCGATGTTCAACTTCTCCGGATCCGCCATTGTCATTCTTGGCTCCTTCCGGCTTTTACTGCGGCCTCCTTCTCGTCCGACGGGCGGGCGGATCCTTCTTCCCCACCTTCTTGGATCCGCTGGTCCGCTTCCCTTCTTTGCTTCCCCATTGCACGAATGTATGCCGGAGTTTCACTCGCATTAGTGGTGGAGAGCGGATTAGGGTTTGTTGGCTCGAATGCGGCGTTGCAAGGAGGCAGAGGAACAGTGGCGCACAAGAGACTGCTGAAGAGCGCAAATGGTAGGGTGAAGAATTTTTTACCCTAAGGATGATTATTTGTATGCGCGATCGGCTCCATTCGCTTGGAAGCTACTGTTGTGAATGCGACGCGTCGCGATTTTTTGCCTTTAGCGCCCCAACGGGCAGATGTCTTTTCACTGAAGTAGTGGCACGCGGTTCGAGTAAGTGGCTACGCGTGCATTAAATGGCCCATTACTACTTCATTGTCAAGCCTGGCAACGGTTAATAACCTCCAGCCGGTTCCCACCATTTTAATCATAACTCTCAATTGGCTTAACCAAAAGTGGCGAATAAATACATCCTGGAAATCTACAGGAACTTTCCTACAACTTTTGTTTTAGTGTCTATAGCAAATTCTGGTTCTAAATAGGTCGAATAATTAGTTGAAAGATTCTGCATATGAAAATTCTAGACCGACAGGACAGCAACACCATTTTGGCCATTACTCATAAACCATTAATCCGATTCAAACCAGTGCCGTTGGAAAGATAAAAATGAGAGCTACGACTTTCGTGTTAGGAAGATGGTGTGATTCTATACCAGTTAATCCCAGAATTTCAAAGAATAAATCAGACTAATTCATATGTACTATGAAATTAGTCCAGCTGGTACCAAGTTAAGTCCTGTTTACATCCAAAATGCAAACTGCAAAAAATATCACATCGAATATATCGACACATGCATGGAGCACTAAATCTAGTCTAAATAAAAAACCAATTTCACCATTATCTTGTAAATTGCGATACGAATATAATGAGCCTAATTAGACCGTGATTAGGCACAAAACTGCTACAGTAACATATGCTCGATGGCGGATTAATTAGACTTAAAAAATTGTCTCATCGTTTACAGACTAAATCTGTAATTTATTTTGTAATTAGAACACTTTTAGTACCTCAAATGTGTACCGCGAAAGTCTGATGTGACACTTTTCAGCACTCCAAAATAGGAACTAAACACAGCCTTAATCCTCTATTTGAGATTCATGCATCTAGGGATTGATTAGAATTATCCTAGAAGAGAAGAGCACCAATCTAAGAAAGATTCTTTGAGGTTTGCCTTGCCAACAAAGATTTCCACTGCTCTCTACTTTCCCTTCTCCTTCTTGTCTCTCTTCCTTCCCGTGTTGGACATTGGTTGTCCTTGATCAATCAGCAGCCAATCGATGATCAGCAGCCAAGTGACCAATAGTTAACGTGTGCATAGCATCATCAGCAAACCCTGCAGTAATCAGAACCACGCACCGTCTACCAACAATAGGAGAGCAGATGTGCAGTATCTCGTAGGAGAGGACGTACGTAGGGCAGCACCAAGTCGCTGGATACCTGTTGAAGAGATGGATATCTGCGGCACAGGGAACAGGGATGCAGAGGCCCCAGCAGAGACGGGATGCGGCGTGAAAAGAGGCGCGGTGGCCAGGGGAAAAAGAAATCCAACGGTGTTTCCTGAAGTAAGTTGGAATAGAACACCGAATAGTAATCCAACGATTCAGATTTGATAGGTCCGTGGTGAACTCGTCCGATATCCAAATGACACATATTCGTTTCGACAAGATCTACGCAACCACGGTCTCTAATCTTACATACGACTTATTTACAGTTCAAAACGTCAATTTTTCCTGCGACCTTTAGCCTTTCGAGTCAACACACTTTAAAAAAAAAAAAAAAAATGATATTACAATTGCCGAGCTGGTTTAGGGCATATGATAACATGCCTGAAATGCTTCCTGTCCAAGTATCATTCATCCTTCTTTGAAGCAACTGTGATGCGCAAACTAACTTGTTATTTATCAACCTGCAGCGAAGTAGTATCTTTATTTACGGCCAGGAGAACAGGGAAGCCGGAAAAAGGCAACCATCAGTCGGTCGTCACACAGGTGTCATCGAAAGCCTGAAACATGTTAAAAACTGTGGCGATGCTGTCGACTTGCTGTCGACTTCCATACATGAACCAGTCAACAATGTATTCAGAGATGATAATTATATATGAGCACCTACCATAAGGGATCTAGGTGTTACTATTTTCCACAGAAATATGTGCAACTTGTGATCATAGAAGATAGTTTGGAATAAGTCAATTAAAATCTGAATATATTATAGGACTTACATGGAATAAAATTGTGTTAATTGTCAAACACTATCTCAACAAAAGCAAATACAATCGAGTGTCCAGCACCTTCCTGGCAATGCAAGCGTAGGGTGTATCAAACACCAGCCAACTGTTCCAATTATCTATACTTCTTAAACAAAGAGAATATTCTTGCATAGAAGAAAGATGATGATATAGATGGAGAAGGGCACCCTATCTTCACCTCCTAGGTTCTGATACATCTCACGCGCAAGCAGGAGTCAGAACAAATCAGGACAATATCCTTGCATAGTAGAAAGATGATAATATAGCACGACTATTGGTGGAAGTAGCTCCCACACTACAGTGTAGAGAGGTTATTGGTGCAACACTAGAAACGAATTTTTTTTTTTTGGTGACGGGCAGATTTAGTTTTTCGCGCTTTGGCGCGGGCGGTGCAGGGACGCCGGGCCATCATGCCGCATGGTCACGGTTAATGGAGGAATATCACGCGGCGGGCGCCGCGTGCCCGCCGCGATTAATAAAAATAAATAAAAACCCAAGAGGCCACCGAGCCCGCCAGCCCGATAGCCCACCGGCCCCGCCGCCGCCGCTGATGCCAAATCCGCCCCGCGGGAGGCGGATCCGCCCGGGCCAGTAGGCGGATCTGCCGCCGGAGGCCGGATCCGCCGGGGTCGCTCCGGAGATCTTCCCCGGAGATCCGGCTGCGAGGGGGGAGACGCCGCCACCGCCCGGATACGGCCGCGCCGCGCCCGGATCCGCGGCGCTAGAGGTGCGCCGTCACGGATCCGCCAAGCCTTACCATCGGGATCTTACCGTGTCGGGCCCGCCACGCGGATCGCGCCTCGAATGTCGTGGGCGGCCACGGGCCCGGCTGCTCCGTCGCCGGAAGCCCGGGCCGTGGATCCCTCCCCGATCCGCGGCGCGCCCCCTCGCCATCGAAGCCCATTGCCGAGCCTCCCCGCCGCCCGGAAGCTTGGCGTCAAGTCTCGGCCATGGAGGCCGCGTCATGGAGATGCTCCATCTGGTCCGAGATCCGCCATGGAGAGCTCGAGGCGCCACGCCGGGTGGGGAGGAGGAGAGGGGTTGGGGCGGCGCGATGGGCCCGCATCTCGGCCCGCCATGGAGGGGAATGAGGAGGGAAGAGGAGAGGAGGGGTTGGGGGCGTCGCGCCGGAGGGGAATGAGGAGGGCGAGGGGCGGCGGGGATCTTTGAATGGGACGAACGAGAATGGGAGTGGGATCACCGCTAACCCTAAGTGTGAGTATGTATATACGCCCGATAGAGGGCTGATTTGGGCTTTGGCTGTGGGCCTCATATATTTTGGCGTGATGTGCCTTTGTAAGCTGCCCGCCTCCCAAAATAGAAGCATTTTACGTGGACGGGCACGCTACAAACGCCCGCCACGCGGTAAATCGATTTTACGTGGCGGGCAAAATTGCCCGCCACGGAAAATAAAAAAAGTCCGTCACCGTTAATCGACGCATAACCGTGACGGGCAAAAAAAGAAGTGCCCGCCACGCTTAATATTAGGGGTGTCTCGCAAAATGAATTCGTTAGTAGTGCAAGTAGCTCTATCTACAGCTATCTCTATAAATTGGTCCGTACCAAGCCGCCTCTAGAAATTCATTTGTTGAGACGTTATACTATTTTTATTTGCCACTACAAATGCCCCTATTTTTAGAGACGGCTCAATTTCAAGTCAGCCTCTAAAAATTAATTTCTAGAGATGGAGCCGCCTCACTAGAAATCGATTTTTAGAGACGGCCGGGTCGCCTCTAGAAATAGAGGTTGCATTGCAAATATTGAATATTTTAAACGACCTCGGATGAAGAAATGACCAAAACCAAAGTTGTAGATTTCGAAGAGTTATACAACTTTGTAATTGATAACTTTTTCATTTAAATCATATATCCGAGGAAAATTACATTCAAATTTCTCACATTTGAAATTCAAATTTTTCAAACTACCTCATATTGATAAATGACCAAAACCAAAGTTGTAGATCTCAAAGAGTTATAGAATTTTGTAGTTAACAAGTTTTTCATTTGAACTCATCAATCCAAGAAAAATTACGTTTGAATTTCTTCACATTTAAAATTTAAATTTTTCAAACGACCACCTAATGGAGAAATTGATCGAAACCAAAGTTGTAGATTTCGACGATATCTACAACTTTGCAGTTCAAAACTTTTTTATTTGAATTTATTTATGGTCCCAAATACTTATTTCAAAACAAAATCAAAACAATACAAGGAGAACGAATATACTATATAGACACAAGTGCCTTTGGGTCGAAAGTGGTTAGAGGAGAAAAAAATTGATATTTTCAAACCAGGTTTGTGATTTATGAACAACGGTTTGTAAAGACGGTTGAAATACAGCCACGCCTACAAAATCGATTTCTAGAGGCGGCTCCAATTCCCAGCCACACTTATAAATTGATTTTATAGAGGCCGCTGGTAGTAGTGAGACAGGAGTAGAAGCAGTTGGGCCAATTGGCCGTCTCTATAGAGTAGAGGCACCCTAGCCGCCTCTGCAGAGGTTTTTCAGAGTAGTGTCAGAGGTGCCAAAGGCATGACTGATTTATAATGGGGACAAATAATTTGTACAATGCAATTGGCATAAAGCTCCAAACTAGTGCCAACTTCCAAACCATCACCTTTGCACCCTATAATCTCTATCACTCTTCCATTGTTCACTCAAAAGGCAATATGTGTATTTGGAATTGATATTCCTTGACTAACATGGCCAATCTACTGGGCCAGAGAAACAACGTAGAAGCACAGTGGCTACTGTACAGCCAGTAGGTGGTACACCCTCCGATAAAAAAAAAAAAAAAAAAACACACAATTATGAGAATCAAGTCGGTCAACAGTTTGACCAAATTTATAGTAAATAGTATTTATTAATATTTATATCTCTAAATAAATTTATTCTAAAAATATATTCTATAACTAATCTAATGATACTTATTTTATCATATATGTTAGTACATTTTTAATATAAATTTAGTCAACGTTCAATCTATTGGATCCCTCACAAAGCGTCTTTCGTGGACGGATGGAGTAGTTGCATTCCTGCATGTGTCTATATCAAGGTAGAGAAACAACTCTTGCTCCAGGCATTCAGCTAAGAGCGAGTGCCAACGTAGGGAATGGAGCTCTTCTTCCTCATGGCTGGCCTTGCTCTTGTTGTGTTCGCTGCCATCTTCCGGCGATCCACCAGACGCAGTGCTCGTGCATGGCCGGCGGTTCCAACGATGGAGGTCCGTGACCTTCTCCAACCGCCCCGTCTCGCCATTCCACGTCAAGTTCGTCAGAGCAGGGCGCGTCAACCTCAGCTACAGCATCAGCACCGCGACGCACGGCCCAATCTGGCGCGCGCTCCGCTGCAACCTTACCGCGGGCATCTTGCACCCCTCGTGCCTCGGCCGCCTCGCCGGAATCCAGCAGGAGGCCGTCGACGGCCTCGTCGCCAGCCTCTCCTCCTGCTGCCGGGGAGGCCGTGACGTCGTCGTTGTCGTCCGCGAAGGCCTTCACACAGCTGTGCTCACTCTTCTCATGCGCATGTGCTTCGGCAACGGCGGTTTCCACGCGCGCGACGTCCGCGCGGTGCAGCGGGTGCTCAAAGACTTCTTCGACGGCATGGTGTACGCCCCCGGGCTCGCCAGCTCAAGGATGGCGCGGCTGCAACACTGGAGACGGTGGCGGCGCTTCCTCGGCGTGCGCAGTCGCATGGCGAAGATCCTCCTCCCTCTCATCTCGGACAGGCGGCGACGACCGTTGCTGTGGTGCAGGTATAATGTCGACGGTGGCGGCAGCGGCACCCGGCCGTACGCGGACTCGCTGCTCGACCTGCAGGTTCCCAGCTACGACGACGCGAGCGTCTGGCGCACTCTCACGGACGACGAGAAGGTGATCCTCGCGTGGGAGTTCCTCGGGGCAGGCACCGAGACAGTCGTGTCCTGTGTCGAATGGGCGCTCGCCCACCTCGTCAACCAGCCGGAAGTCCAGGAGAAGCTCCGCCGCGAGCTTGACGGCGGCAGTGACGACCCGCGCAAGGCCGTTGTCGACACGCCGTACCTGCGCGCGGTCATCCTCGAGAGCCTCCGGCTGCACCCGCCAGTGGGGGTCATACAGCGTGACGTCGTGGTCGGCGGCGCTGGCACTGATGGCACAGCGGCGGCAGTTATCGGTGTGCACGTGCCAGAGGGCGACAGTAGCGGGGTCGTGCGCTTCACCATCCTTCCGGGGCCATCGGGAGGGACAGCAGGGCGTGGACGGACTCCGATGAGTTCCGGCCCGAACGGTTCCTCGCCGGCGGTGAGGGGAGGCCGTGGGTCCGATGCCGGGGCCCAAGGACATCAGGATGCTGCCGTTCGGTGCCGGGACGCGGCATTGCCCGGGCATGGGGCTGGGCATGGTTCACGTCAGGCTCTTGCTCGCCGCACTGGTGCGTGGATTCCAGTGGGGGCAACAGGTGCTCTTGTTGACCTCACCGAAGTGGACGGGTTCGTCAAGCATATGAAGACGCCGCTTATGGCGCGCATCACGCCGCACACGTAGCAAGCTACAACTCCTACAGCAGTATACTGTATACCACTACGTGTCCGTGTGTTGGCTGCATATATACGTCCAAGCTGATGCAGACAAGTAACAACAAAATGGTGGTGGAGCACCACAATAGCTAAAATGGCAAATTTGAATAAATGCTGCGACATTTAATGGTATGAGCACTTAACAGATTGTATATAAATAAACAGTCCATATATACAAAACTTAGTAAATATATAGATTTAAAATTTAACAAAACAAAAAGTGGCATTTTTTTTTTTTTTTGCGACCCGGATGCAGGCGCGCGCACACAGACGAGTGCACCCTCACCCCGATGAACTCCCGCACACACCATATCCGTTTTAATAACTCCGACGTATATATAAGTACCTCCGAAGAACTGAGGTGGACCGGAAAATCTCGACCTAATGAAGTTACCACAAGCGTCTCGTTATCGAGACATGCGCGTCGCCTACTGCTAAAGCAACTAAGTCGTTAAATCCTGGAATAAATTAAAACAATACGAACACACCTGCATGTCTAGTTCAGACTTTAACCAAGGTTGGCTCAATATGTGAGGCCCAGGTTGCATTGTAACCGTGGGCTGTGGTCAGGGGCAGGCCATGTTTAGTCCGCACAAATTAGGCCCACTAATCTCTCCAAAGATGATATCGTACCAAGCAAAAGTGAAAATCAAAACTGAGAGCGAAGTGTACAGATATTGACCAGTTTGAATGATATCTTTGTACGCCACATGTATGACAGACCAACACATAAACAAACAATTAACCACATACATGAGTTATTACATATTGTGTTTTTTTTCTCCAGTGCATGAAGTAAGTAATTTTTTTTGTAACAAACTGGCACACGGCACGGACAAGCACCAACACACATAACCAGCAACACATCTTGGCAAGGGGCCAAGGTGTCACTTATGAAGTACACTACTTTGCAGTGGTGAAACACTATATCTTTATTGAAAGAAAAAAACGCAAACCAGAGATACAATCCATGAGCACCCACGATCAGCGCAAGGTGCATATAATGATCAAAGACCCTGAAACAGCAAACAAAATTTGACAAAGAAACAAATGCAACAGGCATCAGAAGATATTCTGGTTTTTTTCTTGTAACGGAGAGTAGAACTAAGCAACTGATATTATTGCTGCTGTTGTAAGATAACACATACCTGTGAGTTCATTAGGCAAGGCGGAATGAGTGTGGTTATTCCTTGGCTTCTCTGATCTCCTGATTCTCCTCAGTCTTGCGTTGTCCAGCAGCAGCTCGCCTAAGTGCTGCCCTCAATACTCGTTCTCTTCTTTCATTGATGGTCTTATCCACGAGGCTTGCCTCGATCCCACCTGTGCCACTGCTACCAGCACCAATATCTGTAGTTTTAGTTAAGCCATTGATGGAAACGGTGATCTTGTTGGGGTGCTCCATAGCTTCTTCTATCACTTTATTAATAACTGCGCTGATGCCCGGAGCGTCGCTTTTATACCTTGGGGAACTTTGAAAGACAACCGTTTTGAGGCTCAGGAGATGCCTAATCCCCACAGGGTCTTCAATAGTTAATGGTCGGCTGGTGTAGAACTTGAACTCAAGATGTTTCAGCTTCGGCATTGCTGCATGTTGGAAGGTGACCATGGGCAGGCGGCAATCAAGGCAGAAGCTCTCCAACATTGAGAACCCTTTGTCTGTGATTACAATAGGCGTCCTTGGGAGGACTTCAAGTCTCAGTGTAAGAAACTGCAGGTTGGGCATTTGATTACGCAGGAAATCGAGGTCATCCTGGTTCAGTTTGCAGAGCCTGATATCCAAGGAGGATTCATTGGCCAAGTGTTGCTTGACCCACTCCGGGACTCTCATCATATTTCTGCTGCCAAAGACCTTAAGTCCTGCAACAGGTAGAGGCCAACATAAATGGTCGCGCAACATGATGGACAGGTCCTTTGCAGGATTTAAAACCGAAGGCGAGATAATATGGTTGTTCCAAGCCTGCATGACAGCCAAGACTCCGTCAGAAAACTTGACTGGGTTACCATTAACAAGCACAGAAATCGAGCTTGAAGACGGCCATGGCAGCTCTTTGACCTTGTTGCTTACGTGCAGGATCTTCAAGTGCTGGAGCTTTCCGATATCTCTCGGCAGCTCCCTGACACTGGTGTCGCTGACGTCCAGGATCTTCATGTGGTGCAGTTTTCCTATTTCCTTGGGTACCTCTCCAACGGCAGTATCGCTTATGTCCAGGGTCTCCAGGTTCTGCAGGCTCCCTATTTGCTGGGGAAGTGCACGTATCTGCGTCCCCATTAGACGCAGGTACCTCAGGCGGGTCATCTGGCTACAAATAGCCTCCAGATCACTATCTTCTATAGCGCTATGGAAGCGCTGAGATAGTGCCTCCAAAACTCGCACACGTTTCCAATCTTGCCAGTAAAAACTGTTAGAGACAACAAGGCAGCGAGCACGAGATCCATCCTTTGCTGATGAGATAGTGTGGTCCCTCGTGTTGAGGCCGACGAACAGCATTGGAGCAGAAGCATAGGAGCGTGGAATCTTATATGGCAGCACATCAAAACATGTAGCAAAGTTAGCCTGTTTGGATTTCCACAAAAGGAAGGCTCCCATCATGGGGTGGACGCTGCAGTAGGATGTTGATGGCCACCACAGCGTCTCCTGCTGCAGCAAACCCCTGGACACTAGCTCGTCAAGGCAAGCTTCTGCGGCTTTTTCCTTCTCTTGCTCTGGGCCTTTGGGAAAAAATCCTTGGGCTATCCATTTCCTCACCAAGCCATTCCTTTCAATATTGTAGCCGGTGGGGAATATGATGCAGTACAACAAGCAAGTCTTGACATGAACCGGAAGGTCATCATAGCCAAGGCGCAAGCTCTCCACCATTGGTCTCAATTCTGGATTGTTACACAGAAGCCCATCCAGCAGCACGTGCCATAACTTCGGACGATAGTCAAAAAAGTGTCGGTTATATTGGTCAACCCTCATCAACCCTGTGTCATCGATTGCTGCAGCTGCTGACGATAAACACCTTACTGCTAATGTCATACCACCACACATATCTGCAATCATATCAGCAATCCTATGGTAATAATCCCCCATTTTTGAGATTTCATTGTTTTGTTGTAGTATTATCTTCTGTGACAGCTCAGCAGCAGCCTCATCATCAATACCCATATGCCGAAAGATGGTTGCACCTTCCTCGGTGACACGACATTTCTGAGCTATAGCACTGACACGAGTTGTGGCGATTATTCTACAGAGCCCTTTAGCCTTCGGGAGAGCCCTTCGGATGTTTTCCCATGATTGCCACAGCCAGATATCATCAACTATCACCAAGTACCTATCAAAGGACCGGAATTAAATAAGAGACTGTCTTAATCTTTATGCTATTATATACACAGGCGACAGGCTTAATGTTGGAATTTTTATGGTTAATGAGCTTGGCCCAATAACGAATTCTGAAATTCCTAAGTAATTCTCAAAGGCTCATTTATGAAGCGCAAAGAAGGAAGTGCAATTCCTTTAGCACCACATTGCTAGTGTAAGGTAGAGTAAACCAACTTAAATATGGAAGTGGTTCTCGTCTTCTCAAGTCGTGTGTGAGAAGGAGAAGGGAACTCCAAACGCGCACTCCCTCGCCCCATCGGACCGCGCGAAGGGTGTGGGCGTACGACACGTGTGTGAATGATCCGCCAAAATCTGGCTCCTCACCTTGCGGGAGTCCAGTCTCCTTTTGCAGTTTTAGTTTTTGGTCAGAGTCCAAGACGGACACAATCTGCAGAGTCCTAAGCGGTTTAGATCGTGACTACGCCACGGCGTCATCTACCCGGACTATATAACCAGACCACCGGCTACGCTAAAAACGCATCCAATTGAAATCTAGGTTTTGCCTCTTCTCACGATGCGTCGCCGTCGCCAATCTCGATCCGATCGTTCGCATGCACCAAATGACGGGTGAGCAGGTCTCCGTAACCATCATCTTTGTGATCCTGCACCGGCGTAGAAGGCTTAATAAGGTTTTTGGGTAGCGCTCTTCGCGTGACTGCTCCCAAGCTTCACCACAACTCGTCTTTCGAGAAGGACACGCGGTGGACCGTCTCGTTGTCGTCTTCTTCGTCAACTTCTTCGAGCTTCGCCTTTGGGAACCTCTCCATCACGCAGTCGTCTACATCCGGCACTTATTATTCTCAAGATCTAATCTTAGTATTAGTCATGTTCTATCTGTTTAATCTATCTGGTGTGCTAGTTGTGCTTACACCTATTGTTATGATCATGCTATGCTACATTATGTTGAATCATGCTATGATCTACGATATGCTTTTGTGTTATGCTAGTATGCTTCACATGTTTAATCCAGCTGCTCAGTTCATCATGATTTATTTTATAGAATTAATCAAGAAATTGTCTAATATTTCAACACTTAAGTGGCACGGCTTTGTAAATAAGTTTTGGGAAAACAGCAAACGGGTGTGAAGTACCATTTTTTATCACAGGACATAGGTCAAGTGATTTAAAATTAACATGTGTTTCTTACAATTGAGCACATGAGAGCGTTGGTACTACTACAGCAAACAATCACTTATGAGTAAGTATGGGATACTAACGTTTTCTATAAACTTGTATGATTCTGTAAGAGTCCTTTTGCCAACACAAGGTTGATAAGTACCCTTGTAGTTCATTTTGTGATGACTGATTGTCAATGTGATCTGCGAATGGATTGAGTTAGTCAAACTATCCTACCATGGTGAAAGCCATGTGTTTGTGGGGCGCGGGTGTGGAGCTCGGGTGTTGTCGGGGGCCAAAATCAAGGGTTCCCCAGCAAGTGATGATCCAAAGGCTTAGGCCCAATAGCAAGCTTAGCCCGCACACGCCAGCGAGCTAGGCCAAGCATGAGGACGCTTCGGACTCGGGCCTCGCCGAGGCCGGCTCCAGGGCGGCGTCGCCAAAGTCCGCCCCCGAGTGAGCTCGGGAGCTCGTGGGCGGATTTCCGTCTCGAACGAGCTCAAGGCTGCCCACGTGGGGCCGAGCAAGCCCGGAGCTCGCCTAAGCTCATGGGCCCACCTAGGGACAACGTCGGGACTCCCAAACGAGGTCCGGCCCACTACATCGAACTCTACGCCCCATAAGGCCCGAAGAATTTCTCCAACTCGTCACGAGCTCGAGCTCGAGTGGCGAGGGAACCAAACTATCTACGCCGTGTCGACTCATCATCACGGCTAAGCCTCGATCTCAACCAGATCTAGAAAGTCCAAGCTACGCACTTTCGAGCTAGAAGCACTTTCGAGCACCATAGTTGAGCTACAAACCTCATAGTTGTTGCACGCCGCTGCCGACTGTGGACTCGACCTATCCATTGAGATGCCGAGCTCACGTCCCGCCAACCGCTCCGGACAAAAGGAATCTTTTCCCGAGCTCTCCCCGCCCACACGTTTAGATTGTGCCTCGCCCCAATTCATGTTGTCCCCTCGTAAGGCGGTGTAATAGGGTCGCAGCACACCCGGCAATAAGCGGTCGAGAGAGGCGTGCCCGACGACCGATGGGATGCCTCCCCGACCATAATACTCGATTGGAGCGTAACGGGGCACGCCGGTCATCATTACGGAGCCAGCGAGCTCCAAAGCTCGCCCAGATGGGGCCGATACACCGAGATTCCCGTGTCGCCCTCCTATACGATGAGCAGGATAGCAAGACAGGCTACGAAGCAGTAGGGAAGCGGTGCACGCGTAACTGACACACCAACAAGCTCTGCTTTCAGCACTTTACATTTTAACCCTTACTCTAAGTCCTCTCATGGCATCCTCATGTACACCACTTGGCACTATGAAAGGGGTCCTTTGGCCACCGAGACAGGGCATCTAAAGCAACTCAGCTCACTCTCTACTCTTAGAACACACCCCACGATATTGGCATCAGCCTCAATCACAGAGACTTGGGTGCTCGATCCCTCCCTCGAAACAACTTGTAGCCACCCCCCTCTACGAGCATTTGAGCTCGGATAGTGACTCCGACCGGACTAGGGCACGCAGACCTTGCCCGAACTAGTATACCTCTTGTGTCATTGTCCCTTGAGTTACGCCATCGAAGCACACACTTGCCGCTGGATTACTGTGGACCGTGATTTAGAACCACGGCGCTTAAGCGTCCCTATCACTACTACAATTTTTTTTTCATGGCGGTTTTTTTCATTTTCCGTGGTAGTTATTTAAACCGCCATTGAGCTAGGGTCATGATTAATTGGATGATTAACCATGGCGGTTTTGAGATCCCAAAACGCCGCCACCATTAATCCATGAAAAAAAAAAATAAAGCCCAGATCTAGGCCCAAACGGGCCCAAATGGGCTCGCAGCCTATGGTTTCACCGCTAGGGTTTCATGCCACCGGCCAAGGGTCCCACGCCGCCGCCCTCGTCCACCGGCCACCATGCCCGCGCCGCTTAACGGGAGGGAGGGATGAGGAGCCGGGAAGGAGCCAATCCCGAGCCACCGCCGTACCGAGCCCGTGCCGCCACCGGGTCCCGAGCCCGCACCACCGGGATCCGGGCGCCCGCGCCGCCGGAAGGAGCCACCAAATCTCACCACGGGTCACATGCCACCGTTAAGCCCTTGGCGCCACCATCACACACCGGGGAAGAGAGCAGAGGTGCGGGGCTTGCCGCCGTATGAAGGAAGGGGAGGGGCACCGGTGGAAGATAGGGAGGGGAGGGGAGGGACGCCCGGTGGGGGAGACAGGGGAGGGAGGAGCGCCGAGGAGTTTGAGAGAGAGAGGAGTTCAGGAGAGGGAGGGGCGGCCGGTACGAGTGAGGGTGAGGGAGAGGGGATTGGGATCAAAACCCTAGCTCTACATATATATACATGAGGCCCAAACGGGCTTTTTAGATTGGATCACGGGCCTCTTTGGCTCTTGGGCTGGGCTTCATTAACCGTGGTGGGTTTTTAATAAAACCACTATGGTTAATCAAGAAAAATTCTGATGGCGGTTATTATAACCGCCATGGTTATTGAAAAACCACCATAGTAAATCAAGCCATTTACCGTGGCGATTTTTTTAAAACCACCACGGTTAATAAATTGGAAACACCTTGTAAAAGATTTTTTGTAGTAGTGTATGACATGAGATGAAGCTTTTCACTCAAGGAAATCATCCAATTCCTCACGAGCGAGCGATAGAAACGGGTTAATTTTGTGCCTAGGTTTTAGAAACTTGTGCTCTTTATGCGTGATTTGATTTTCCCTGTTGATCGGCTTCAAAATGGGCGATGATCTCTTAGACATAGCTCACCTATTGCCTTGTGACCATGTGGTTCAAATTTTGTGGCAACCAGGTTTGATTTTGCCAAAAATCGAGGTTTTTTCCTTGCTCAGAGCAATTTCCGGGCATCTATATATGTTTGTCTGATTTCCGACCTACGGATAGTCCGCACCTAACTAAACCCTAGACAAATCCGCCCTTGATTTGTTCATATGCCATACAACTGCCCATAACTCGGATAGTCTCGCAGCTCATTTTCTATCACGCACAAAATCATCTCCTTCGTTTAGTTTTCATGTTTTGAACACGGGATCTCACCTCGAATAGTCCGCCATTTAAATTTCCAGCTACGTTCAATGACTATTCCCCATCACCGGTTGTCACTAGATAGTCCGAGCTAGCGACCCCGACACTTTGGGCATGTTCTATTTTATGTTGATTTGAGTTGTTTTCGCACCTTGGTTCGAGGCTTGGTTTCCATCATTTCTAGAGTATTCTCAAGGGTGATTAAGACTTGTGGGATATCTTGCTACCGGTTGGCTCATGTATCTCACACATCTTGTGTGAATTTGCTTTTGAGGTGGTGTCAAGATCAAATAACCAAAGTTTCGATAGAAATTTGATGCTCCCAATCAACCCCCAGAGTCATTGTTTTAGTCCTTCACCTTTCCCAGGAGGAGCCTCGCAGCTAGGGCAAAGAGTGGGGCGGCGATGGATTAGGAGGAGGTGAGGTGAGGGCATCCGATGAGTACGACCTAGGTGGGATTGGATGAAAAGCTCGACACACCTATCCGATTCCATGAATCCTGCAATCTTAGCACCGGGCGGCCAAAATTTGACTCACCAATATATCCGCCACAACGCTACTTGGGCCTCTTATTGCGCCTCGGCAATCTTAGCACCAACGCCGGAGCACCCCTTGGAGAAAGGCCCAATCATCCTAAAAGAGTAGTCCGATAGGGGAAGGGTGGCTCTCCCTTTGAAGGTGGCTTCCTCTTTCCAAGCTAAGCAAGGTGGGATTATTCGAGAGATCGACACGGTCGCCGCCGACTACAACCGGGCCACTTGGCCCATTTTTTTTTTGCGCCTTTGCCAACAGGTAATAGTGGAGAATGTGTCCTCATCAATGGGAGAGGGGGGGATGAGGCCATAACTATTTCTTTCTTGGATTATATTGGTTACAATATCCCTATATTTAAAGATGATTTGTTATAGTTTTTAAGCTAATATAAAATTCCATAATTTTTAAGTTGACGCCGCGATACTTTATGATTCTGTTGAGACTTTCTCGAACAGCCTCCCTATATGAGGCGAGGGCCTAGACTTGTTATGAAAACCTTAAAATCCTCATGTGTTTATACTTCCAAGTGATCACCCGAAATGGCGCTACCGTGCAAGCCCATGGTGATCCGTAAAGGAGATCGTGGAGCTTGACAAGCGGGAGGGTGGCCGAGCTTCAAGCCTGTGTACTCATTCATATAAAGCAATGCAAAAGTCCTAAAGAGCTGCGGTAGTTGCACGGTGCATCTGTCTATGTTCATTCTGTTTTTTGTGCGTGTGTGCCACCTCTCGCCGCAGTGATCACATCTATCGCCGGTGTCCACCATCGTTCCACGGGCCGACCACCACGGTTGAGTCCCAACATTTGGTTTTGAAGCGGAGTTTATGTTGTATGATAGTTCAATGAGTCCACCGAGAGAGCCACCACGAAAAAAAGTTTGTTGTCCTATCCGTCAACCACCACCGGCCACCATGGAGCAAGGGTTAGGCCTCTAGTGGAGGCATGAAGGAAAGGTCACTCATGTGGTCAATGCTCACCGATATACATGGAGTGGGCGATGCTGATGTAGTGCAACTTCACGAGGAGCTCGAGATCCGGGAGGTCGGCGACATCAAGCAAGCACAAGATCGGTGCACTCCTATGCTCTATCCCGAAGGAGATGTGGCAGCCGTTGGGGAGGAAGAAGACGGTGAATAAGGTATGTGAGGCGGTGAAGATCATGCATCTCACGACCGATTGAGTGAAGGAGGTTAATGCCCGAAGTTGTTGAAGGAGTTTGAGAACATCGCCATCAAGGATGGCAAATCGATCGACAACTTTGGGATGCGGATCACCAACCTCATTGGGAACCTCAAAACCCTAGGTGAGGACATCAAAGATGTGTGTGTTGTGAATAAATTACTTCACGTAGTCCCCGCCCAATTCACTCAAAGGGTGGTGTCCATTGAGATGTTCTACAATCTCAAAAGGATAACAGTGGAGGAATTGGTGGGGCGATTGTGTGCGGTAGAGGAGAGCCTTGATGGAAAGGTCGACCAAATCACCAACAAGGAAGGGCATCTTCTCCTCTCCAAGTATTGATTGCAATCATTGGGGTCACCAATGAAGAAAGAACAAGGAGATGGAGGCAGTCATGGAAAATGGAAGGTCATGGCTCACCAAGAGCCACAGAAGGGTGGCATGGACATATCTCACCACCAACTCCAGGTGGTAAGACCTTCTTTATGCTAGCAGTTGATGATCATAGCAGATACATGTGGATTGAATTGGTCAGATCAAAAGATGAGGCTTTGGCTTGTCTTAAAAAAATTAAGGCAAGGGCTGAAACTGAATTGGAGGGCAAGTTGAAAGCAATCAAAACAGATCAAGGGGGTGAATTTAATTCAGACCAATTTACTGTTTTTACGCACCGAGTATGGCATCAAACATTATCTTAGTACACCATATACACCTCAAATGTAATGGTGTAGCGGAAAGGAGGAATCGGACAAGTATAGAGATGACAAGATGTATGAAGAAAAGTAAAGCAGTTCCATCTCAATTTTGGGGAGAAGCAGTCACTACAATAGTCTATGTCCTAAATCATTCTTCGACAAAAAAGTGTATAAGGCATCACTCCTTATGAGGCATGGCATGGTAAGAAACCTAGTGTTGAACATTTAAGAGTATTTTTGGGCGTGTTGGGAATGTGAAGAATATTGGCCCAAGCGTAAGAAAATTTAGTGATAGATCTATGAAGCTAGTGTTCCTAGGCTATGCAGAAGGAACAAAATGCTACAACATGTATGAACCTGTATCTCATAAGCTACACAATAGTAGGGATGTTACCTTCGAGAGTAAAGGTTGGGACTGGGTCTTCACAAGTGTTTCATGTGTTTCGGAATTCACAATAGTCACCATCTCATGCTACATCTACTCGATCAATTGTAGTGCTCCCTCTAATACAACACAATCTGCTCCACGTTGGGTGCACAAAGCTTTGAAACAATGAAACAGGGATATTTGAGATGTTGGTTGACAACATGCCAGCCATAGAGCTCATCAAAAATCCAATGCATCATGATAGGAGTAAACACATTGAAACTGGCTATCATTACATCCGGGAGTGCCTTAAGAATGGCATGCTCGATGTTGATCATGTGAGGACTGAAGATCAATTGGCAGATATGCTGACACAGGCTTTGGGCAGCATGAGGTTCGTTGAGCTGAGATGAAGACTGGGAGTGGTTCAAATCCAACAAGATTAAGTTTGTGTATTGTTAGTCTGAATAAATTGTTTATCCTTGTTGTAATCTCATCAGAACATTATATTTTATGCTTTGAGTAGTTTGCTTAGAGGTGTAGAATTGCAGGTGGCTAGTGTTGTGCCTAGTCCACGTAATAATCGACAAGTGATGACCTTGTCGCAACGGTGTGCTGCACAAACCCACGGTGATCCGATAAAAAAGGACATCATGGAGCTCGTCGAGTGGCAGGGTGGCTAGGCTTCAAGCCCATGTATTCATTCATATAAAGCAATTAAAAAGGCGTAAAGAGTTGTGGTAGTTGCGCAGTGCTTCTCTCTGTGTGTTCATTCAGTTTTTCGTGTGTGTTCCACCTTTCGCCGAGGTGATCACATCTAATTGTCAATGTGCACCATCGTTCCAAGGGCCGGCCGCCACGGTTGAGTCCCAAGAAGATAGACCTTCTTGGACCTCTTTGCTACAGCCCCAAATCTCTAGGGTGTCTATATACAACTAAGGATAGGGAGCGTGTGAGGGAGTTTGAGGAAGGCGACAGGAGGCGGGGGGCGTGGGTGATGGTGTTGGAAAGGTCGCCTACGGCGGTGTGGATGGATTCACACCACAACATAGAAGCCGGACCCGTGGCCTAACTAGCCTAGTCGAGCAAAGCTTGGAGGCGTCGGCCCCCGGATCGCTACAGCGTGCACGAGCGCCGCCAGCGCTGCCATCGTCATTGTCAAGCTAATTGTCTCGTCCTTTGTGTCTAGATTAGTATCATAGAAGTAAAGTAAGAATCATAGGAATCCTTTGCGCACTCGTTGTCCTCCCTGCTAGCTAGACTACTCGCTTATTTGTATGTCTAGACTATTCTTGTGTGTGTCATTACCCATATCATATACATCATTTACCGCCACCTTTGTCTAGTTGGTAGATATATGATGGTTAGCTATCATCTTCTTTAACCATTGCTACCCATGGGCTAAATACAAATAACAATACCTTGGAATACTCCCGGGTGAAGTGCTACAACGGTAATTCTGTGCGCTTGCGAAATATCCTACATGAGCATTAGAAATACCAACAATCTCATTTCTGACGCCGTTACCGGGGATAGGTTCTATATCTATTTCTAGTGATGACGTTAAGAAATGTCAACAGCTGCTGCTGGATCTTCTCCTTGCTTTATTACGGGGAGTCCCGTGCACCAACCTCCTCGCTATCGGCAGCCACACAACCTCACCAATAGCATCTACAACAACCATTCTTCTTGGAGAGACATGGTCGAGATGCCACACCATCCACGTCGCCCGCGTCTTCTTCCTCAACAATACGGATCGACACTTCTTCAGCGTCGACGATGTCACTTTCATGTTTGGTACCATGCTCAACCTTCCAGCTTCACCACCAACACATGCCGAAGCTACAATTTGGCGCCATGTACTAGTCTTCATCAGACAACCCGCCAACGACCGCTTCGTCCACCTCGATAGCCCGCCCGCAACATGTTAGACCAACACCTTGTTGTTGTGGTATCATCTGTGAACACCTACTCACCACCACACATCTACGGGAGGACATGCGCTCCACATCTACATCTACTACGGCTACATCGATAACCTCCTCTTCTACCTGTCTTTTCGAGTCAAGCAAGGTTAAAATATTTATGTATCTCTCTCCCTCTCCCCTCCCCTCTCTCCCCCTCCATCTCCCTCTCCCTCCCTCCCTCCCTCCCTCCCTCCCTCTCTCTTGTCTCGTGCCGCCACCCTCTTATCGCCTCATGCCACCAACACACGCCATCAGCCCCGCCCACTCAACCCCCCCCCCCGACAAGACCTTGACAATGGGAATCAAGGCCATACTGGTGGCTATTAGCTAGTTAAGAATTATCTCTACCTATTAGCCAGCTAATAATTAGTCCTAGGTCATCCAAAGTATAAATTGTACATTAACACATTGCATGTGGAAAGCAATCCAAAAGTGTATGAACGGGGGAACGTAGTAACTAGTAAGTTTCCATATGTACCTTTTGCCGGAGAGGAACATGGAAATGTCGTGGATGAGATTTTCTTCGGGTGTTGCCTCAGTGCATGTTCTTTCCACAGATTGCACGCCTTCAGTTACTTGGGTGAGGATAGCTCTCAGCACCTCCAGCATGTCAGGGCTTTTGGAGAGTGAAACGAAAGCACGGCAGTCGAATTCATTTCAATTTTCTGGTACACCAAGTCGGCAAGGGTGGTCTTGCCCGTCCCTGCAAATCCATGGATGCATACCATTTCGTAATCTCCAGATCGCAGCAGCTGTAGGAGTAACGTGAAGTGTTCGTCCATGCCCACAAGCTCCGATGCATCCTTGTGGAGGAAACCAGCTCGTGGGTCTGCTGGAGATGGCTTGCTACGCTTGTTGGAGGTGGAGATGGCTTCATCAGCAACAACAGTCTTCCACTCTTCGTGGCACCGCCTTGATATAGCTTCTACTCTCATCTTGAGATGCCGGAGGAGCTTGTTCAATTCTCTGTGACCGATGTCGACGTCGCCGCGCTCCAAACCGAGCATGTAGTCATCGATGTCGTCCTCCATGTCGTAGGACAGTGCCCGAGCGTCTGTCATCCACTCCTTGCACTCTGCGCCAAGATCCTCCCTCTCCCATATCCTGAGAAGAAGGGCGTGCAGGGATGACAGCATGGATCTGATCGACTCGATGTCGCTGCGGGTGCCGGCTCCCAGATGAGACCTGTGCTGCTCATTGCCCAGCAAAGCGGTGAGCTTCTCCAGGATGGGCCCCAATGCGCCGGTGGCTACAGTCACAGTAGCCGGCGGCTGCTCCTCCATATCTCCAATCTACTAGTAGCTAGCTCACATGCACTCTCATCTCCGATCCTCACATGGTGTTTGCTTCTCGATTGGATTCTTGTTGTTGTCAGCGGGTTGATGTGTGCTGGCCTGCATGCAGAGGCAGAGCACGTCTATTAGTTGTAAACAATGGACTGGGATGATGCCTTGCCTGTCAGCAGCACGCTACTACATGATTCTCACCAGAAGAAGATTGCTTCCGATCCGGTGACTGGCATTCCAATGCAGTCAAGGTATCTACGTTTGCTTTTATTTATTTTTTTTAAAAAGAAACAAGTTTGCATTCACGATGCACATATATAGCTTTTCTAGGCAAAAGAGCAAACAACAGGGTGTTCCCTAATCCCTACAATATACTTATAAGTTATTACTCGCTCCGTTCAAAATTTTAAGATGTATTTGCTTTTTTACAGGCATTGTTTTCGCTACGTATCCAGAAATAGTATGTATTTAAGTGCATAGAAAAAATTACATACCTAAACAAGTCAAAACGTCTTGTAGTTTGGAGTGGATGGAGTACTAGAGCCTTTAACTAGAGCCTTTAGCAGCTTTATTTGCCATCACACCACCACATTTTTTGGAACCTTGTCATCGTAAGTGTTAGTTCATTTTGTCACATGAGAGATAAAACATGCATGAGTACGTGACATAATATAGGGGGAAACAGACATAATCCTGCGGGAGTTGAAGGAGCTGTAAAAATACCTTCATCTGGCTCCATCTCCATCAGCATGCACTCGATTGGACATGAGAGGCAGGGCAACAGAGGAGCCACACACCTTGAGAGGGGCAAGCTGGCGATAGGAGGCAATTAATGCGGCGGAGGAGCTGCAGACCGGGCAGGAGGGGCGAGGCTGGTGGTCGGAGGAGGGCAACAGAGATGACACGGCAGTAGGCGCTGTGGGACGGGCGGTGGAGGAAGGCACGGCCGGCCATAGATCAAGGAGGAGTGGGTGCTGGTGGAGTAGTGGGCAACAGGATCGGACAAGGGAGGGAAAATGAGAGATAAGAGAAGGGGAGAAGATACAAATAAAGAAAACAGAAAAGAAAAAGAAGGGCGTTATGGTCATTTCATTGTTTTCATCTACGAGGAGAAGTGGTTTGAGTAACAGCCTGTGTAACCGCGAAAGCTCTACCAAAGACATCCAATGACACCTCTGCCCACCCGTCAGCCTAGAAGCCTAAAAACTTGCTCCTATGCACATAGTATATCATCCGGAGGCGGAGCACATTAATTAGTTATAAACAATGGCCGCCTGGCCGGGGATGATGCTTGTTTGGCAGCAGCACACTGCTTGCTTCTCACCAGAAGAAGATCGCTTCAGATCTGGTGCTTGGCATTCCAACGCAGTCAAGGTATCTACTTTTGCTTTTATTTATTTATTTTATAAAAAGAAGCAAGTTTGCATTCACGATGCACGTATATACCTTTTCTAGGCAAAAAGAGCAACCAGCAGCGTGTTCCCTACTGTATATATAAATTATTCCTCACTCTGTTTATAATACTATAAGGCCTATCTCATTGGCGTTTTACGTCATGCACATTAAATCGGTGTCGAGTTTTATAGAGGTTTTATGAACATTAAATATGGTATCATATCAACAGATTTATAGTTTAACTTGGTGCATGAAACGAGGAGAGAGAAGGAAAACGTTTCATCCCCTGTGAAAACGTTTGAGCGCGTTTCAAAAGGTTGGAAACAGTGACGAAAACCGCACTGATAGCATTGTTTGCTTTTCATCCATCGCCATGGTCACGGGCATGGCCGGAGCAGACCCGGCGTCGCGCCTCCACCATGAGCCGGTTGTGGGCAAGCGCTTGGCACAACGTCGAGCGGGTGCCGGTCGCGTGAGGGTTTGGTGAGGACTGGCCACACGACCTCGCTCCCTGATGCAACCTCTAACAGCCGCAGGACCTCCGTCCCCGGGACTTATCCGCGCAGCGCCGCCCGTCGCGGGAGGGGAAGCCAGCCGCGACCTCCGTCACATGCCCCGCCACAGGACCAATGTCGTAGATGGCACCTCGCCATCGCAGGAACTGGCCACGACCTCCGTCGCGGCGCCCGCCGCGGTTCCTTTGTCCCAGGCGCCAAGCGGCACGGAAGGGGAAGCCGACCTTTGTTGTGGACGCGCTGAGGGGACCGGGGAAGCCGCCATTGGTGCAGTTCTGCCATGGTGCGGGGGTGCCAGCAGCTGCTTTGCTAAGGGCACTCCCAATGGAGCATTAATGGTAGTTTCTATCCCTATTAAATAGCTTGCCAACTAAGCAAAATGATGAGGTGGCAAACTAATTAATGAGGAAAGAGTATAAATCATAGAAATGGTTTCTTCATGGAGAAACCATGTCTACTCTTGACCCAATGCACAAGAAACCATGAATTTACCATTGGAAAGAAACCACTAGTTTTTATGGGGTTAATGCAACTCTCACCATTGGTGGAATTGGGAGAGAGAAATAGAAAATAATTATTACTCAAAGACACTACCACTGTGAAGAATGATTTCTTTTGTTATGGAAAGCGTGTCGTTTCTTCCATTGGGACTGCCCTAATGCCCAGTGATTATCCTAATTGATCACTAATTAATTATGTCTAATTAATCATAGCAATCTACATCTAATGTGGTTCGGAGTACATCGTGCTTTAATAGTTTATTAGTATGAATCGAGTGCGCGCTTTATTAGCTAGTGCTCGTCTTACACGCATTCGATGACCTTTAGGCACCTGCCTGCTGCCTTTATCTTTATGAATTCTGAGTGCGCACTTTATTAGGTAGTGCTCATCTTACAGTTACACACATTCGAGTGAACTACTTTAGTGCTTTCCCGATAGCTAGATTTTTTTAAAAAAAAAAAGATAAAATAGGAGGGAGCAATTAATCACTAACGATGAACAAATAACTGATGTATTTTTACATAGTTCAAGAATACAAGAGAGGAGCATATGAGTTCAATAGTACATACAAATTGCATAAATTAGTATTTTTTTTATGTCTCTGACCTCCACATAAGCTAGCTAGCTACGTAGATAGAACAATTGCGGAGAACGTAGGTGTTTGGGGGCGCTACTGCACCTCCTTAAGTTTGATTTCCCCACTAAATTGTTGTTACATAGCCTCAAATTCACCATTTGTCTCTAGCCCTAGCCCTAAACCTTCATTGTTTATTAGAGTTCCCATCATGAATTCTGAGTGCACGCTTTATTAGCTAGCAGTACTTGTCTTACACATTCTCACCCGCCTTTATCTTTATGTGTAATCAAGGAAAGGGACTCATGGCGCAATGGCAAAGGCCATTGGTTGGGACTCCCACCCATGGTTCAATTCATGATGCGACATCCATGGTTATGCATGTTAGCTTTCGTGCATGTCAAGACACGGAATTTGTTTATAGATTCCCACACAGACAGCCACACCCGAGGCATATATACCTTGTTGACCGACAATAAACTCCATGCCCAAGGTGGTGGCCAGCAGTCAGCACGCGGATCGGACTCACGCCGGCTGGCTTATCATCCTTCTGCATCCATCCCGACTGCTCTGGTCCATTATTCGACGCCGAGAACGACGGTTGGGATAACCAGCAGCTGGACGTCCTGCCGTCATGGACGAGGTATGTGTATGTACCTTCTCCGCCTCATGTACGAGATACCAATTCATGCTACCGTTGTCTGATCACTTTGTCGTAATACATGTGAACTGAGCATGCATAGACGTAGGCGGATCTACAGCATGTCATCAGGTCCGCCGACCCCAATGGATTTTGATGGCTTCAACGAAAAATTAGTGTAGTGCTCTCAAACTTCCTAATGACCCCAACTATTCATAGAGAAGACCCCGATAATCATCTGGTCTAGATTCGCCACTGGCCGGAAATGGGCTTCAAGCATCGAGCCTTATGTCTAGTGGCAGCCCCAATTGTGTTCTTGAGCATGAGGCCTTGAAGTTTGTGATAAGGGTTACAGGACTAAAAGTTTTGTAGCGCGTGAGATCTGGAGAGATAAAAAAGGAAACATGTCTAACCTTATATAACTTGAAGATAGGGGTCTAAGCGTCGTGTTCCATTGTGTGAATCACCTATTTTGGGAGTCTCCTTTGTGAGGCTCCTGACGCCTAGGAACCAAGTGTCTTGCTATGGTTGATTTGCCCACGGTAGGAAGGTGGAACCAGTGGCGGATCCAGGGGGCGGGCTGCCCGGGCTGCAACCCCTGGGAGGTCCATTTTCTATGGAAATTACTGTAGCTTAGGCATTAATTTACCATTAAATCTATTGATTTTAGTTGAGTCTCCATTAATTAGCCTACTGAGACCCATATCCTGGCTCCGCCCCTGGGTGGAACATGGGATATTGCTGCTACAAGTGCCAGTAAGTCCTGTCCCTATTGCCCATCTCCTAAGTGGTTATCCACAGTAAAGAGGAACTCGCGTCGTGTATGTTTTTGACTCAAGTGCCCACTGCCGTGGGGAGAAATGACCACGCTCGACTATGTAGCCACCCAGTCAGAGCCTTTTAAGCTCTGAGGAGTTGTGTTGTGTGTAGCTCGAGGTCCTCTAACCATGTATTTTATGCAGGTACTCGTCATAAGACAACCTTCAATTCAAGTCTTCAGGCCAAAATACCTATGGCCATTCAAGTTGTGACTAGGACAAATGTGAATATTTTTGCAAAACACATGTTAGTCACTACTAGTGATAAAATGCACGCCCTTGATGGTCAAACTGTCCAGATTTTACTTCGTCAATCAGACGGACCTAGCGCCCTCATGACTATGCTTCACCTCAACACAAGCTTTATAATAAGGAGAAGTCCTTCATCCCTCAATATGGTCGAAGTCTGATTTTCCTCCCCCAACCGCAAAACCAGATAAAAGACCTCCCTCAACTATCAATACAATTTACTTTTCCTCCCTTGGTGGTTTTGAGCCTGGTTTTGACCCACGTGGTGCCACATCAGCATGCCATGTCACGTGTAGTAGTGGCACCGGCCGTGGGCATGAGGATGGCGCCGGCGCGAGCTCGACGGTGGCGGTGGCGTGGCTAAACCTCCTCTACACACATCGCGGAAGGAGGAGCAGCGGCATGGGACATGCTAGCACAGGAGGTCGCGGGTGAGCTCAGGAACTTCATGCCCGAGGCCAGCTTCACGAGCGTCGAGGTCCAGGCCGAGCGGCAGCCTGTCGGGCCAACAGGCCCATGCTCCGTGTACTCGCGCCACACGGCACTGCCCTGCCCCACCCCAGACGCCCGTCGGCCACCTCCCGCCATGGCTACCCATCCCTGTCCTGGCTCTGCATCGTGTTCGACTGCATGAAATAGATGCCTACCTGATCAAATTTGTCAGTGTGCTCAACTGTATCGTACCTGGCGATGAAGAAGTTGGACCAGCACAGGCAACTCGCCAATGATCATGATGGTGCCATTGATCCGAATCGCGCTGCTCGCTCTCAATCGATCAAGCGGCGGGCGTGCTCGCACACACACGGGCGAGCCACAGCCCAGCAGCCTCCGGATCCAGCACCCCATTGTCCGATCCCCGCCAACGCGCTGCCCCATGCCCATCGCCATCAAGTTGTTATACATGGAACGATGACAACGCCGACGACGAGCACGACGCCGGGGAAGCCGCCACCGCCACCCCAAATGACATCGGCCTTGTCAAGCTCCATGCCATGGTCTGTCATCCCTCCTCCGATGGAGAGTAGAGAGAGGAGCCCCGCCGCGACCTCCTCCCGCCCCCCTACAGCACCGATGTCGCCCTGGCGTGGCCCTCATGCGGCAGTGCGAAAAGGACCTGCTGCGCTGGCGTCAACGGAGGGGGACGCCAAGGCCGGATATTCTGCCGACCGTGTGCTTCCTTGCTGCTCCTCATCTGTCTCCCCATGCCCCGCAAAACCAGGAGCACATGGGGCGGGTGGATTTGCGGCGGGCGAGCTCGCCCATCGGTGAGCACGCCGCTCACCGGGAAGGCGGGCAGGGTGGGGGAAAACGAGGAGGGGAAAAGAAAGAAAAAATGAAAAAGGAACAAAATGATGAAAAAAAAAGAGAAGAAAAATACAGAAAAAGATAACTGATGGACCTCTACTGTTCTCATTTTGGACTGAGTCCGATCGCGGCTGCCAGCGAGGCAAAAAAACCGGGCTCCAAACCTACCACGGGCCAAATGTGCACGGATTTCATTAATGAGGGAGGTGATGTGCCTGGTTTTCATGTTCAGGGAGCAAAGTCGAACTTTAAATTGAAAGATGAGGGAGGAAATGTGGACTTTTCCTTATAATAATGTCATGCTTTTTCCAACTAGTCACCCCCATTCTAAGGCCCAAACTAGTTAAAAACGTTGGTAGTGGTTTTCAAGCCCACCGAAGTATCCGTGGCTGGTCTTTCTTACAACCAAACTACTGAAACCTCTCGCAAACCCCACAAGGTATGTCTCACTAACATTGATACATGAGCATAGTCCTCAACAATCATTACTCGGCGCCGGCGCCTCAAATTTGGGTTTTCAGGCGATCAGGGTCCCCTCTCCTTCCTCTTCCACGTCCACACCAGATTGGTTCCTCAATCTACAGTGCCAAAAGCTCGCGATGGTGTCGCCTTCACGACTTGATTGACACCATCTTCTTCTTATCCACATGTCTTATTATTCTACCCTCCATTTGAGATGTTGATAGCCTACAGCTCCATGGATTGCATGATCGAACCCTTTGGTACTAAGCCTCAGCTTGTCTGCACCACTATTGACCAAGCATTCTACTTTCTATATACCACCATGCTTTTTTAACACCAATCCTTGTCGGACCTTCATCACACAACAACCACTAGCTGCAGTGTCGCATCCATACACATACACATAAACAGCATATGCCTCCAATACAGATTCTCGCCACCATTGTCCAGTAACCAAAACATGCATACCACTACCATCACGGGAAGCAGTAGAAACTGTGAGGGATAGTCTTTCCTAATGGAAACCATCAGGGACGTGCCATTGGAGATAGGCTAATAGGAAAAGTGAAGTTTCCCAGTTAGAAGATCGTCAGGGATTATTTTCTGGCGGTTAAACCGTCAGGGAAGGTCTAGCGTGATGGTTCACAGAAATATTTCGTGTCAGTCCCTCAACCGTCGAGGATAGTTTAAACTTCCCTGTCGGTCGCTGCTGGTCTGCCAGGAAATATTTGAACTTTCTCTATTGGACAGCAACCTGCCAGGGAATGTTTTTTCTTCCCCATCATTTCCCTGATGGTGTAGCTTTGACAGGAATTAATTTTCCTGTTGACATGCAGATGCAAAATATAGCTTATTTGAGCCATTAAAGATACTTTCAACAGGAACTAATTGCAGCAATATTGTAACAAAGTCTTCCATTTAACACTACCGCACACAAGGTCTATATCGAGCCCCAGACACTTTACCAAGCGCCTCTTGTCGCGTGCTCGGTAAAGACTCATAAGTCGTTCATAAGAAATACAACCCAATCCAAGCTAAATTACTGTGTTACTGCCTCCTACTTAGCCTTCTAGTTAGGTACAGCTAGCATAATTTGAAGTACAACAGGATCATAGGTAGGCAATCTAGCGTCGATTACTTTAAGATGACATGCCTTGACCCTTGAGGAGGCAATCTGCCAATAAGATTATATTACCCATGCCAATAATTAAGAAATTGACAGAAATGAACATAGGATAGTATACTGAAACGAAAACTATACCCCAAATCTTTTAACAATACCAAAACAAATCAGCTAATTTATAATACATAATACTTTAGTGATTATGGAAGGTTCTTTTGCAAGAAATGCTTGCCGCTACCTCCCAGTTCTGTAGCCAGAAGCGAAATGGAAACAGCAATAGCCTCGAGTCAACTTACCTGTTACAAATTTACAACTGTCACACAAAACAAAAAGAAGAAATGTATAGCATCAATCAATAAAAATCTGAGAGGCAGAACTGACCAACTAGATCTTCACTGGACAATCACTAGCACAAATCCCAGGTCGACAATGGATGCCTAAGAAAAATTATCTCAGGATTCACCTCTCCCACTTCTGTACATGCAGAACGCAATTTGCTTCAGGCCTAACAAGAAAAGGAAGAATTCTCCACAAGCAATTGGGGTAACATAATTGTCGTGAGTACCTGGAATCACAAAGCACGTACGGAGATGAACTTGGATTGTTGTTGCAACTTATCTCAGATCTGTAGCAACCTGAACACATACAAGCTAGAACGAATTTGCTTCAGTTGAAGAAAAAAAAGGAAATTTCCACATACACAATAACAGTTGGTGGTACCTGGGTAGCAACGGAAGCTCATGATTAATTGGTGGCAGGATGTGTACAAAACAATGGAGATGGAATGCAGCTTCTGCACTTTGTGTAGAACAGCGGTGGCGCTACGGTTTGGAGGCACTGGGGCTAGGATGGTGTAGGGGTGGGGCTACGGTTCGGGTGGCTGAGGGCAGCCAGCGGCAGGTGGGCGAGCCATGGTGAGCGGCCAGCAGTATCGTTGAGTGTGGCAGTATGCCCACGGGGAGAGCGGCAGCGTTGTAGCTCGGTGTGGCGTAAGGTAGAGTTGGCAGACTGGATGGCGCCGGGAGGATAGCGAATAGGAGGTGGAGGTGAAGAATTGGGTTGTGCAGCGCAGTAATCGCTTTAGACACATGCACATATATTCAGAAAGAGTCTACATAAACCCCTCACCTATTGAAACTTGACTACTACTTCACAACCTAAACTATAGTCAGGTATTTAACCCCCTCATCTTTGCCAAACTGTATTTTTACCGCCCTACGCGCCCTTCGCCATCCTACGTGCAGCTCGTCTTCCTGGTAGGTGCTCCAGTTGTGTGCTCAGACTACTGTCATCGCCAGTGTGGCATGTGCTCCTGCCGTTGCTGCGACACCGCCGTGGTCACCGCGATCTACTCCGCGTCCAAGCCAGTCGCGCTGCAGCTCCGTCCACCATGGCTCGGTACTCATGCTCCTTGGCAGCCTGGCGTGGCGCGACAGCGCCATCCACCATGATTCACCGCTGCGTCGGAGGCTGGGCGCTCGGCGGTGGTGCGTGAGCCCCGTGCAGTGCACGTGTGTCCTGGTGAATCGATCATGTTGTACAACAGCACATAGCGAGGTTGTGGGCTTCTAACACTTGGGCCCACCTCTTTTTGTCTCCACCTGTCAGCTTGAGTGCCACGTAGGCAAAACCAGATAGCATAACCAACAAGTTGGTAAAATAGACGGTTTGGCAAAGGTGAGGGTTAGATACATGGTTTTATAGGTTGGGTGTGAAGTAATTGAATTGCAATAGGTGAGGGGGTTATGTAGATTTTTTCCTATATATCCTAACTACTCGAGTTGTGCAGCTAGAAAATCACTACTTTTCAGCAGCCACATGCACATCAATACATCATAGATATATTTGCATCTATTTTCTACATGTTTGACTTCACTTCGGAAGGTACCCATAGCTTTTAATATATTATCTACATGCTTGTTCAGCAGCCACATGCACGTCAATACATCATAGATGGTCTAGTATGATCATATACTTTTTTCTATATACCATTTAATCGTGCGATATATATGATTCATTGTTTGTTGCAATAAATAGAATCGTTTTATATGACAGTATTCAAGGAATTTGTTAACTTACATGTTTCTTATATAAAAAAATGCTCGTTGGTGATAACCCTTACATTATTTTTCTCTTCTTGATTTGTCAACCTGAGCAGGCCGTGGGTGTAAATGAAGTTGTGAATGTCAGTGCTTGATCTCAACTCTCTGCAGATCGTAAATTTCAACACCTGGAGCAGTGGGAGATCTTTTGTTGTGGGAATTTGTGGTGAAGAAAAGCACACCCAACAAGATGGAGTTGGTGGTTGGTGCTTCAGAAGCAACCATGAAATCTCTCCTGGGCAAGCTCGGTGGTCTTCTCGCCCAGGAGTATTCTCTGATCAGGGGGGTTCGTGGAGATATCCAGTACATCAATGACGAGCTCGCCAGCATGCAGGCTTTCCTCCGTGACCTGAGCTCTGCCCCCGAAGGTCAAGACAACAGGATGAAGGACTGGATGAAGCAGATACGTGACATGGCCTATGACTGCGAGGACTGCATAGATGACTTTGCCCACCGCCTCCCCAATGAGCCCGTCAGTGATTTCACATGCTCATGGATAGTCATTGGAATCTACGAGCTCTGGACATGGTGGCCCCGGCGTGAAATTGCTTCCAAAATTGGTGACCTCAAGATCCGGGCGCAACAGATTACTGAACGCCGCAGCAGATATGGAGTGAACAACCCAGAACACGGCACAAGTAATAGACCTGGTGTTCGTGCCGCAACATATGACATTGCTGAACATCAGGTCGCCGCCCGTCAGCTCATTGGTATGAAGGAACCTGTGGGGGTCGCTACTGACATGGAGAAACTTGAGAAATGGATAACCAAAACTGATCCAGAGAGAGCTGTTTTGTCCATAGTGGGATTTGGGGGTGTGGGGAAGACCACCATTGCCACAGCATTGTACCGGAAATTCAGGAATGAGTTTGAGTGTCGGGCGTCAGTCACTGTGTCCCAAAACTATGACCAAGACGCAGTCATGAGGAGCATTCTGAATCAAGTAATGCCACAAGACAGAGATGAAAAGCAGCAAGGCAGTGAGCCAAGAACCCCGGAGGACAAGAAACTGGTGTCACAGATCAGAAAGAAATTGAGTGGAATTGTGCCATTAATCCAAATTCACAGGCAGCAAGGCAACAATAGGAGCTCTGATGCAAAGCCGATCAAGGTTGAGACAATGGACCATGATCAACTTGTCAACGAACTGAAAAAGCAACTGGCTGATAAGAGGTACCCTTAAATCATTTATCTGGATCTTTATCATAAACTACTACTTGATCTACCCACTCTTGTGATTTACCCCTATTAAGTATATACACACAACGACTATCTTTGTTTCAGTTTCATACTTTCAGTTCGATAAAAAAAAAAAAAAAATGCATACTTTCAAGCTCCTGGGAACCCTATCTAGCTATCACCAATTCAATTAGCATACTACTGAAGCATGATCATAATAGCTGTCGCTGAGTTATAACAATGTGCATATTTATTCTGCTCCCTTCTTATTCCAGTCATGGATATTTCAACGGTTTAGCCCAATGTGGCACCAACTGTTAGTTGACGTTGTTGATTGTCTAATATATTTATTTCTTATAAAGAACTCCCTAATTGAAAAATTATCAATATAATGGCATATAACGTGGCATTTGTTAGCAATAATCCTTGTGTTAGTATTTGTATTGTACTAGATGTCTCTAGGACCTTGTTTACTTAGCTATTAAGTTATAGGTAGCTGTTGACAGCTGTTAGTAGTAGCAAATCTGATTTTTGTTTCAGCTGTAAACAGCAAGTAGGAGTAATCAATTTGGATTTGAACTTTAGCTTAGGTCGGTTACTGTAGCGGTTCTGTAGCACCGACTTTAAACCTCTATAAATAGACATGTACCCATCTATGTAAATGTAAGCTTTAGTTTTTCAGTAATATACACTGTTAGCTTCCTTGCCCTCTATTCTTCACCTTTGCTCATCCTATAGCTGTTGCCACATCTAACATTGCACTGTTAGCTTCCTTGCCCTCTATTCTTCACCTTTGCTCATCCTATAGCTGTTGCCACATCTAACATTTGGTATCGGAGCCAGGTTAGAGTGATCCATGGCCTCAGCTCCGGCAGGTAGTGGTCCAAGCCGCAGCCCTCAACGGGTGCGCTCCTACCGTCGCCGTTCCCCTTCCGCGCAGCCAAGGCGCGGGCGGCGCCATGGAGGCACAGAGGTTGTCGTCCAGCGCGTGGTAAAGGAAGTCGGTGGCACGCCGTATCCGCAGCTGACCCGCAGCAACTATGAGGATTGGAGCCTCCTCATGAAGGTGAAGCTGGAAGCCCGTGGCTTCTGGGATGCGATCGAGTATGGTGATGCGGACCACATGGAGGATCGCATGGCTCTCGACGCCATCCTTTCTGCTGTACCCCCGGAGATGATCCGCACGCCGGGCAAAGGAAGAAGACCGCCAAGGAGGCCTCGAGGCGATCAAGTCCATCCACGTTGGTTCGGAGCGCGCACGCAAGTCTACGCTGCAGCGGCTCCGGAGGGATTGGGAGTTGCTCTCATTCCGTGATGGTGAGCGCATCGATGACTTTGCGCTCCGCCTAACAGGGATGATGAGCTCCCTCAATCTCTACGGTGAGGACATCACCGAAAGCAGCGCAATGAGCCGAGAAGCTCCCGCGTTGTGCCCAGTAAAGATAAGCGGTGGCGATTGCGATCGACACCTTGCTCGACACGGCAGACCTTTCAATTGAGGAGGTGACCGGCCGACTGAAGGCGGCCGATGACGATGACGCTGCAACTCCAGATCAACCAATCCACTCTGGTGGCAAACTCTACTTCACCGAGGAGCAAAGGCGTCTTGCGGTCGGGCGAAGGCAAGTTGGTGAGGGTAGTTCAAAGCCTCCTAAACCGGTGGCGGTGTCTTGCCGCCGCTTCCGTGGTGGACGTAAGAAGCAGCCCCGCACGCCGGACAACAAGGATGGCGACGTTGATGATGAGAAGGATAGGTGCCGAAACTGTGGCCGTTTTGGGCATTGGGCAAAGGACTGCCGCAAGCCCAAGAAGGAGCAGGCACACCTTGCCCAAGCTGATGAGGGAGACGAGGAGCCGACGCTTCTCATGGCGCATGCTTGCGCACTCTCGGTGGCGCCAGAGGGCGTGCACCTTGACGAGGCACGTGCGCAAGCACTCCTTGCCGCGTCTGACGACGACGTTGAGCACCTGGAGGGGTGGTACCTTGATACGGGTGCCACCAACCACATGACGGGTCGTTTAGATGCCTTCTCCGAGCTTGATCGCTCCAAGGTTGGCACCGTCAAGTTCGGGGATGCCTCAGCAGTGAGCATCGAAGGCCGTGGCTCCATTATCTTTGCCGGCAAGCAAGACACGCATAAGGTCCTCACTAATGTCCTCTACATCCCGCGGCTCCGCAACAGCATCGTGAGCCTCGGAAAGCTCGATGAGAACGGAGCCAAGGTCCACATCGATGACGGTGTGCTCCGCATCCGATCGACAAAGAACGGCTACTCACCAAGGTGCGGCGCGGCTCCAACAGCTGTGCGTGCTGCACCTCGAACGCCGCTACGCCCCATCCGCCTTTTGCCGCCGCCATGATGACAACGCCGAGATGGCACGATCGGGTTCGGGTCATATCTCCTTCGACGCGCTGCGACTCATGTCGCACGACAAGCTGGTGCGTGGTCTTCCAGATCTTGAGCATGTGGATCAGCTCTGTGACGTGTGCATCACCACCAAGCATCGACGCACACCCTTCCCCAAGCAGGCGCACTATAGAGCAAAGGAGCGCCTTGACCTTGTTCATGCTGATGTATGCGGGCCGATCTCGCCCGCATCCCCTGGTGGTCGTCGCTACTTCCTATTGCTAGTGGATGACTACACCCGCTATATGTGGGTGGTCCTCCTAGTCGGGAAAAGGCGCACGCAGCCGCTTCGATCCGGCGAGTTCAAGCAAATGATGGAAGTAGAGGGCGGACGGCAACTGCGCGTTATCCGCACTGACAATGGCGGTGAATTCACCTCAGATGAGTTCGCGCTATCATCGCGAAGAAAAAGGCGCGGCAACGCATTTCACAAATACTTACTCCCCACAAATGTATCGGAGTAGTTGAGCGCCGGAATCGCATGCTTGTCGCCACTACTCGAGCATTGCTGAAGCAAAGGAACTTGCCAGCAGAGTTTTGGGGGGAGGCGGTCACCACGGCGGTGTATCTCGCCGAATCGCGGCCCCACCAAGAGCCTAGACGGCATGACGCCATATGAGGCGTGGCATGGGAGGAAGCCGGGCTGTCCCATCACTTGGCGCACATTTGGGTGCGCTGTTTATGTTAAAGATGTACGCCCGCAGCCCGAAGCTTGACGATCGGTTCTCCCATGGTCTTCATCGGCTACGACGAAGCTGCCAAGGGCTACCGTGCCTACGATCCGGTGAACAAGCGCGTGCACGTGACACGCGATGCCATCTTCGATGAAGAGAAGAGCTGGGAATGGGAAGCCGGCTGGCGCGGCCTCGCCTTGCGACTTCACCATCACAACAATCAAGCAAGTTGTCCCCGTGGTGCCAACTTCACTTGCGGGGAGACCTACATCCCCCGCCTCGGCACCACCAACCGGCTCACACTTGGCGCCAACAGCTCTCGGCTTCGACATCGCCTCCAACACCACAACCATCAACTCCAGCCGCCTACTCCGCCACCAATCGAGCCTGAGTTCGTGTCACCACCGCCCAACGATGAGGAGCGGGTGGACGCGTCTCACGATGAGACACCACCCGCGCTTATCGCAAAGATCGACAACGCCCCGGCCCGTGACCGTGCACGGTCGGCCGCGCCACGCGAGCTCAACGAAGGTGATATCTCGCCTCGTGTGAAGGAGAACCAAGCTCCTTCACCGAGGCGGAGCGTAATGCGGCATGGCGTGCCGCAATGAAGGAGGAGATGGATGCCATTGAGCGCAATGGCACCTGGGAGTTAGTAGACCTGCCGCGCGGCCACCGTCCAATTGGCCTGCGCTGGGTCTACAAGCTTAAGAAGAATGAGGCCGGTGCCATAATCAAGCACAAGGCGCTCGCTGCCAAAGGGCAATGCGTGACATAAAGCCCGGATTGACTTTGATGAAGTCTTCGCCCCTGTTGCGCGCCTTGAGTCCGTGCGGCTGCTCCTCGCACTCGCTGCTCACGAAGGGTGGCCCATCCATCACATGGATGTGAAATCGGCGTTTCTCAACGGAGTGCTGGAGGAGGAGGTTTATGTGACGCAGCCACCTGGGTTCGTCGTCGCCGACAAGAAGGCAAGGTACTGCACCTAAAGAAGGCGCTCTACGGGCTACGCCAAGCCCCACGTGCGTGGAACGCGCGCCTTGACGCCACGCTGAAGCAACTTGGATTCGAGCAGAGTGCCCATGAGCACGCTGTCTAAAGGGCGCGGCCATGGCGGTGCATGTCTACTCGTTGGCGTCTACGTTGACGATCTGATAATCACCGGGTCAAATCAAGGCTAGATCAATCGGTTTAAGGACGAGATGAAGGCGCAGTTCCTTATGAGCGACCTTGGGCTCCTCTCCTTCTACTTAGGGATCGAGGTACGCCAAGGTTCGAACGGCATTACCTTGAATCAAGGGAGCTATGCTAGGCGCATTCTAGACAATGCCGGGATGAGGAACCGTAATCCCTCATTCACACCCATGGAGGAGCGGCTCAAGTTGAGTCACAAGAGCACGGGCGGAGGAGGTTGATGCAACCATGTACCGGCGGATCATCGGGAGTCTACGGTACCTCGTCCACACGCGGCCAGATCTCGCATTCGCAGTGGGGTATGTCAGCCGCTTCATGGAGCGTCCCACGGTGGAGCACATGGGAGTGGTAAAACACCTGCTGCGCTACATCGCCCGGCACCATCGACTATGGTCTCTTCTACCCACGTGGCAAAGGAGAGGCCAAATTGGTCGGCTAGTCGGATAGTGACCACGCCGCGACATTGACACACACGCAAAGTACCTCCTCGGTGCTTTGTTCTTCCTCGGTGCTAGCCCGATCAGTCGGCAATCGACGGCAAATGATCGTTGCTCGGTCATCCCGTGAAGCGCGAAGCACGTTGTCGCAACAACAGCGGCAAGCCAAGCCATCTGGCTGGCACGGTTGCTTGGCGACCTCACAGGAAAGGAAGCTGCCACCGTGAAGATAAAGATGGACAGCATGTCCACGCTGGCACTCAGCAAGAATCCAGTCTTCCACGAGCGGAGCAAGCATATCGACATTCGGTACCACTTCATCCGAGAATGCTTGGAGAATGGAAGCATCTCTGCTGATTTTGTCAGCACCAAAGACCAGCTCGCATATTCTTCTAACAAAGACATTAGGGCGAGTCAAGTTTGAAGAATTAAGGAGAAGAATTGGAATGGCCAAGATCCAAGATGAGCACAAGGATTAGGGGGAGAATGTTAGCAATAATCCTTGTGTTAGTATTTGTATTGTACTCGATGTCTCTAGGACCTTGTTTACTTAGCTATTAAGTTATAGGTAGCTGTTGACAGCTGTTAGTAGTAGCAAATCTGATTTTTGTTTCAGCTGTAAACAGCAAGTAGGAGTAATCAATTTGGATTTGAACTTTAGCTTAGGTCGAAACTGTAGCGGTGCTGTAGCACCGACTTTAAACCTCTATAAATAGACATGTACCCATCTATGTAAATGTAAGCTTTAGTTTTTCAGTAATATACACTGTTAGCTTCCTTGCCCTCTATTCTTCACCTTTACTCATCCTATAGCTGTTGCCACATCTAACAGCATTACCTTTATCAATAGGTTACTATTCCCTCCATCCAGGACATAATAAATATAGATCAAAGCAAATAACGCATGGAACCCTTCCTTGGGCTTGGCAAGATATTGTGGTTACCTTATTTGGGTTAGTGATAGATATTCACATGAATTTGTATTTTTAAACTTAATTTTAGGGTTACTTCATATAGAATCCACAGCTTATATTTCTGAATGAAATAGAAAAAATATATTTTAGATCCTTAATTCTCCAGTTCAAAAAAAATACATAATTGATTCTTCAATAGACACAATGCAAATATCATTTTTAAGGTTGTGTGCAGGCAACATAACCAAACTTTTACTATCAATTTCTATCAATATTTGATTGAACAAAGTATAGCTGCATTCAAATTGAATATAGTTTAATAATATTCTATAGCTACATTCGAATGAAATTTTGAGCAATGGTTTAGATCAAACTCAGAAATGCAAAATGGGTTTTTTTTTTTTTTCATGATTTCGATTATAAAGTATCATGGATCTTTTAGTCCCTCAATTACATAGACATTGGTTTTGTTACAAAATTGAAAACTCTCAAACCTCCATTCTTTCTTATCCGGATGTAAAACACATGAAAGGAGCATAATCTTGAAAAAGTTATTTTCCTAATGCCATAATCAATAAGTGTGCCTATTTTTCCTCATGTGTTTCCTCTTTTTTATTTGTTTCCCAGGTATCTCCTCTTAATTGATGACATATGGTCTGCAAAAACATGGGACAGCATCAGAATTTGTTTGCCAGCAGAGAATAACAGAGGCAGCAGAGTAATAGTCACTTCAAGGTTTCAAGCTGTTGGTGCTACATGCTCCCCAAATGATAAAATTGACCTTCTACACACAGTTGATTTTCTCACTGTTGATGAGTCGAAGAGCTTATTTGTTCAAGGTGTTTCTGAATCCAAAAGCAGCAAAAATAATGAGATAGTTCAGAATCATGTCCCTGAAGAGATCTGGAAAATTTGTGGGGGCTTGCCTTTGGCCATAGTCACCATGGCTGGACTAGTTGCCTGCAACCCAAGCAAACACAGTGGTGATTGGCAAAAAGTCTGCAAATCATTATTTCCAGAACCTGTGACTTCTCTTACTTTAGATGGGGTCACAAGGATACTTGACTGTTGCTACAATGATTTGCCAGCGGATCTCAAGACCTGTTCATTGTACCTGAGCATATTTCCAAAGGGTTCGAAAATTAGCAGGAAACGGTTGACCCGGCGATGGATAGCTGAAGGTTTTGTTAGTGAGAAGCAGGGGTTGACAGAAGAGGAAGTTGCAGAGACATACTTTTAATCAACTCACAAGAAGAAAGATAATACGTCCTGTGGAGCACAGCAGCAATGGGAAAGTAAAAGCCTTTCAAGTTCATGACATGGTTCTTGAATACATTGTATCCAAGTCGAGTGAAGAGAACTTTATTACTGTAGTAGGTGGCCACTGGATGATGCCAGCACCTAGCAATAAAAGTCTGTCGACTTTCAATGCAGAGCAGTGGTTCCAAGTATGGAAATTCAACAAAAGGTATGAACTTGTCTCAGGTTCGATCACTGACCATTTTTGGGAGCCTGAACCAACTGCCATTCCATTCATTCAATAATGCAATAATACAAGTTCTCGATCTTGAGGGCTGGAAGGGGTTGAAAGAGAAGCATTTGAAGGACATATGTAACATGCTTGTCCTGAAGTATTTGGGCCTTCGGCGGACAGAAATTGCCAAAATTCCCTCGAAGATTGAGAAGCTTGAGTATTTGGAAACTCTTGATATTAGAGAGACAAATGTTAGGGAGCTTCCAAAGGCAGTAGGGCAGCTAAAACGAATCTGTAGCATACTTGGTGGAAATAAAAACCCAAGGAAGGGGTTGAGGCTGCCTCAGGACAAAAGTAAGGACTCAAGGAAAAGTATGTTGCCACAGGAAAAAAGTAAGGATGGAATGAAAGCACTGCGTGTACTGTCAGGGATTGAGATCATTGGGGAATCAACAGCTGTAGCTGGCCTTCATCAGTTGACCGGGTTAAGGAAGTTTGCCATCTATAAGCTCAGCATAAAGAAGGATGGTGACACATTCAAAGAGCTACGCTCCTCTATTGAGTACCTTGGCAGCTGTGGATTGCAAACTCTGGCAATAAATGATGAAGGTTCAGATTTTATCAACTCCTTGGACACCATGTCTGCACCTCCAAGATACCTCATTGCCCTTGAGCTGTCTGGAATGTTAGAAAAAACCCCACAGTGGATGAGTAAACTGCATATGCTGAACAAGTTAACCCTGTCTTTAACAGTTCTCCGAACTGACACTTTGGAGCTCATCTGCGCCCTGCCATCATTGTTTTCTCTCACCTTTTCTCTGAATGTAGTGAATCTAGATGAGGAGACAAAGGAGATCCTCGAGAATAACAAAGAACAGTCTGATGATGAGATATTTGTCCCTAGTGGATTCACAAGTCTGAAGCTTCTCCGCTTGTTCGCCCCTCTTGTGCCAAAGATTGGTTTCAGCGACAATGCAATGCCATCACTGGAGATGATTGATATGAGGTTTAGCGCCTTCGAAGGTTTGCTCGGTATTGACACCCTCGAAAATCTCAAAGAGGTGCATCTCAGAGTTAATCACCAAGCAGATGAAACAACCAAGTTCTTTGTCGATGATCTGAAGAATAATACCCATGGACTGAAGGTAATTGTTGATCATGTCATCACTGCTTGAAGTGGCAAGATATTGGTGTCGCCGAGAGCTCTTTCCAATTCACAGTTCACTGCCACATACTGTGTGTTTGTTTCAAGTGGGTGCTTTTCTTATTACCATATATTATTGGTGTTCATGTTTGATGAATAAATAGGGATGGCAAACTATGCATTCTCATCCCATGGTATTGTACTGTTATTGTCATTTATTTGGTTTTCTTCTTTATGTTTGGATGGTGTGCTATTAAGGTGAAACATTGTTTGTTCTAATGACATTATACCTTCACTAAAGAAACCTCTGTTTTTTGCTTCATCCTTGGGTCCATTGGTGTTTTATTATTTTGTAGTACATATATAAATAAATCTCAGGATGTTTTAGGTAGTGAATCTGTGAGGAAATGTTGGTCGTCTGAATGCAGCAGCTACACTGACTGGATGCAGCAGCTACAAGTGAAACAAGATGCAGTAGCTACACTGGATGCATATACATAATATATTATATAATAAGAAAACTAATGGAATACACATCATGTCGCCCATCCTAGAAACGAAAAACAGCATGTGGTTTTTCTCGATTCGATTCGTGTGAAACAAGTGCAAGCGATGAGTTGAAGAAAAGCAGGGCATATGACAGGACCGCATGAAGCGCAAAACATTTTAATAGCAGGCGTTACCTGGACTTCAACCGGCGAGGGGCGGCGGATTTGGTGGGGAGTGGATCCTGGCGAGGAGGAATCTCACGGGGCCGGCGACGGCGACGGCGACGGCGCGGCGCCGCCATAGCTGCTGCTGCTCCCGGCAGGTCAAAGTCGCGCCTCTGTTAGTGGGCCGGGATAGAAGGATTGCTGTTTAGTGTTTGGTTGGGCCACACACTAAACGATTGTGTGAGGAGGCTTTTACCTGATGGGCCCAGGACCGGCCTGCTTGAAATGAAGAGAGAATTCAGTCCATCTATAATCGACTGTTTTCTTAAAAAACAAAAGAAAAAATCTATAATCCACCAATGTTGCTCAAACAAAAAAAAAAACAATAGTCGATGAATGATATTTTTTTTTTTACTATTTTTGGATCTTCTAGCATGGGCTACGCTGAAGATCAGTAGTTGATTGATTGTACATTTGAACCCTCCGTTTTAAATTATAAGACGTTTGACTTTTTTTGACACCAACTTTGACCATTCGGCCTTATTTAAAAAAAAAAAATGTCCAAAATATCATTTATTTTGTTGTGGCTTTGCTTTATTAATTAAAATTCTTTAAGAATTACTAAAATTTATTTATATTTGTACAAATTTTTTGAATAAGACGAGTGGTCAAAATTGGTGTTAAAAAGTTAAACGCCTTATAATTTAGGATCGAGGGAGGTATTAACCAACGTGAACGGTAGATTGAACTTATAATTTTTTTAAAAAAACTTGGGGACTCCTAGTTCCCATTTATTGAACGGAAATACACTGTCATACAGAGAATTAAAAAGAAAGGACAAGACATGTCAAGACAGGTCTAACCCAGACACCAAAAACCAACTCTCACACACCTTGGGTGTAGCAACAACAGCCATAGCTATAGACTGAGCTTGACCTTTTTTTTTTTTTTGTGACAAGCCATACCTGTATTAAGTAATGAAAACATACAAGTGCACCGAGTACAAATACGAGTACAACTGACAAGTCTGAAAAGCTCCAGCATTGCTGCTTTGTGAACCGTGCATCAGTGGCAAAAGCCATAAACTCTGTGGCATGTCGGCAGGGAAAAAAACCCGGACACCACCGAACCTGGAACCTCGCATCTCCATCCATGGCGAGAAGAAATACGAAGGCTCGTCCACCTGCAACCACAACCTTGCAGCGAATAGAAGCTCCACCCTTTTGTCTTCCTAGCCCGGACAACTAGACAAAGCCACGAGCGACGACGAACTCCTCCTCGCAAAACCCCCGACCAAAAAGAGAGACCAAAGAACAACACCATCCAACGAAGACGATGAAGCAACGACCCCAAACTCCGGTCACGGGCTCACTGACCTCGCCAGTAGGCGCCGAGAGAAGAACACCATCGTGGTGAAAGAGAGGTCGCGAATTGTTATTCCACACCGCCGCCTGCACCTCCGTGTCACCGACGTCGCCCGACACGCCTTAGCTCCTCCATCGCCAGACGGTGAGCAAATGGACCTTGCACCTCCAAAATCACGTATATCGACTCCATCGCCGAGAAGACCACCACGCCAAGGCCAAGGAGAAAAAGACCAAGCAACCGCCGGGTCGACGCCGCGAAGCTTTCGATGTCCGATCATCGCACATGCAGGACGGCCGCCAACCGATGTTGTCCCCAGAGCTGCACCACGCAAATCGGGCCAACCTCGCGACGATGGCGTGGCCGCTTCCCACCGATGGCGTAGAGGAGGAAACCGAGGTGCCTGCATTGGTCATCATTGGTATTTATTAACGCAAATGTAAAATCCGCAGCGCACGGGATACCGATGTAGCTTTCATCCCGAGTATTCCGAGTATCGATTTCCACGGGAACGGAAGTGTACTAGAAAGAGTTTAGAACGTCCCTAAGAAAAATATAATGATGTTGGGAGAGAGAGAGATTGTTTCTAAGGTCTCTAATTGATCTAAGAATCTGAGATACTTTCGGGTTTATTTATATTGGGACATCGTAACACTAGCCGCGAAAGGGGATGAGAAGGGGGCTAGGAAGCTCCAACTACGGTCCTACAAACACCAATCCGAACGTGGTGGAATACGCCGGCCGTCGGATCTGTCACTACCCTGGGCTACCACAAACTATCCGTAGGATTGGGTGCAATTCCGTGTAACCGCTAGACTAAGCACCACGCCTAATCTAAAGATTACTACTCTAGCGTTGCAAAAACTAGAGCACTTGATACAAGCGGGAATCTAATAAATAAACTTAAAGTAAATGCTGAATAAAAGTAAATAAATAAAGAACTTAGAATTAATAAATAAAGAACCCGGAGATCGCTGAAGAACGAACTAGTTGTCAGTAGATGTACAATGTTGATGAAGATCCGACAGTCCGGATCTCCAAAATTTCTCCCTTGCCTCTCTCCTTGATCTTACAACTAGATGAACTAGAAGAACTAGATCTAGAACTAGAACTAGAACTAGATGAACTAGACAACTAGAGGGACCTCTCTCTCTTCTAATATGAAACCCTAGTTTATGCTCGCCGATAGCTAATGAGAAGATGATCTCGAGATGATTGAACCCTGTGGGGTCCGGGGTCTCCTTATATAGTCCTGATGAGGTGCCGGGTTTGACCTAGATACATCTCGTACTCCCACCGACGCCCTCGGATCAAACCGACATTAAACGAGCCCGGATTAGATTGCGCCTTTAGAGGCGGTTGGAGAACCTTCCCGTAATCGGGGCGACGTGGGAGGGGGGGCCGCCGCCGCCCAAATAACGAGCCGAAGCGGCCCAGCCAGGGGCCCACTTCGTGGGTCCCGCTGATCGGTGCCTTCTCGAACCTTCGGACTCCTATTTCTTGGGTGTTAAGTCTTGATCACGCCGGGATTAGTCCGAGCTTTCTAGAGTCTTTCTCGGAGTTGGATTGCATTACGTCGCGTAGTCGCATACGGCTCGCGAATTCTCGTGTTTTCCTGTTTAGTCCCTGCAATTCATAACTTTACCAAAACTGGTGGAAATATGTTAGTGACACCCTATTCTAGGTTATTATTATGATTTATACCCTTTTCTCATGTTTATTTAATTAATAAATTTATAAGATAACAAGTGTCAATAGATCCAAAGGTGCATTTAACCTCGCCCGGACTTGGTGCCAACAAACCCAAGTCTCACCAATGTGCCGCCATCTCGGATGACTCCGCGATGAGGAAAAACACGCCATCATCCCGCAGCCGGCGGCCCCATGGGAAACTTATTTAGAACCCGAAAACTTGATCCTACCTAGGCCTAAACTATACAGCTTCCCATCCACTTCGGCTTTCCCACCCTCTCCCAACCACGGCGAGGTCGCCGGAGAGGAGGGGGAAGCAGCGATCGAATCGGCCGCAGCCGAGAGAGATCGCCTCGCCTCTCGAACTTTTCTTCCGTTAGCGAGACCCACGCTTTGGGCCCTTTATTGTTGTTGCAATACCCGATCAGACGATCGCGCTTGACCTCCAAATAAGAAGAGGAGAGCTACTATATGTAACAAACATAATCCGCAAATAGCATAACCAAAGCAAAATCCCAGCCGACATCCATCGAAAAAGCACAGAAAAGAAGCAAGTCAAGTCCTGTCGCCAAGCGTCATCCTCGATCCTCCATGGTTGGCTCGGATACCTCGGTCTTTTTCGCAGCAAGGACTCCCGCGCCATTTTGAGCATCACGCCACCTTTTGCAATTTCAGCCTAGTCATCTTCACAGTATAGGCCTGCCCAAAAATTTATCAGGGCTCTAGCATGGCATATAATCTCCAGAGGATTGACCTTCTATAGCTCCTCTTTCTCTTTGCATGGTCATATGTCAACGTGCTACAAACATGGAAAAAATCATATGTCTTTGTTTCGGTAATGTTTTTTATTATATATATATGTACAGATTATTACAGATAAAATTTCAAAACAATATTTTTTGGTGTGGCGTTGAATTTATCTTGTACAGTAAGAGAAATGAAACGAGGTGGAAGTGGTTGTGATGCTCACGTGAATGCTAGTCCTCGCCCATCATGCATGCTTACCACGTGAGGACTAAAAAACTGATCTGATCGATCTCTTTAGGTGTAGAATAGCTCGATCGAATTCTTTCCAGCTAAGTAATAATATATATAGCCTTTCTAAAAAATGTAATAATATACGAGTCTCATCATATCATATCATGCCTACTTTTTATTTAAGCACGCAATTGTTTAAATGCCCTAATATTACAATTTGATGAACAATATAGTTATATGATGGGTTTCAGATGGAGCTCATTTTAACTGTAGTGAGATATATCAGCAAAGTTCATCACAACAAATAATTGACTTGTAGTCCGACGGTCCAAGGGGACGGGGCGGGCCTACCTTTTGATTCAAGGGTATTCAATTGAATACCTAAAATTTTGAACAAATCCAAAACAATTATATATGTATAGTATATACATCTATAAGTATTATAAAAATAGAGTTAAAATGAGTATTCTACACAAATTTTGAATACCCTAATGTTTTGAATACCCAAGTTAAAAATCTTGGCCCCGCCATCGAGTGGGACGCTACCCATCGGGTTTTAAATCCTCTTTGCTCACCTTTTCTTGGGATTTTCCCAGATTTCCGGCGTTAAGCATTAAGTGGTAAGCGACGCCTCCCGGCGACGACGATCGCCAATGGTGACTTCGGTAATCTCCAGATCTGCCGGTGCCCAGTCCTTCTGGAGGTGCTCATAAGGGTAGGGTTTGGTGACGTGTGTGTTCATAGGGGCGTAGTGCGTCGCGTGTTGTGAGCGTATGTTGTTAAGTTAATGGTTTTTGCGGCGGATAAGGTGACAATAAATTGGACTAATAAGTTCAACTTTTTCCCAAAATGGACTTGCCGATAGCAGCCACCACTACCATTTTTTGCACTATCATGTCGCTGTCCAAGAGAAACTAAACGATCTAGAACGTACTAGAAGTGGATTTTCCCAATCAAATAATGCTCCTTGGATTGCATGTCGCATTCTCGTCCATCACGCTTACGGCGTGAGGAATAAAAAAGCTGATCTGTCAGGTGTTGTAAATTATCTTGATTATTCTTTCTATTATATTGTGTATGTATAACAAAAATGGTATTGTCTTATTTGTAACCGTGCGGCCGTTTGCCTTGTGGACTGCTCGCACACCCGGTCGCTCCCCCTCGGATCCTTCTCTTTCAGTCCCCAAATCAATCCTCTCCCTCACACACACAAACGAGACCAAACCAAATCCTCCATCTCCTCTCCCATTCCCAGCCCAGTCCCCACCCTACCCCAGCTCGTGATGGCCGGAGGCGGCGGCGCAGGCGCAGGCGCGGGCTCGTCGTCCGGCTTCCGGCGGCGGTGGAGGGCGGCTGGGACTGCGGTAGCTGCGGCAACCGCAACTATGCCTTCCGCTCGCTCTGCAACCGCTGCAAGAAGCCACACCTCCTCGTCGACCCCAACACCCCGCACGACTCCAAGTGGCTACCCCGCGCCGGGGACTGGATCTGCACCGGTAACGCCTCTCTATTCCCCAACGCTAGATTACCCAGCGGCCTCTACTCTGTCGTCTCTTCTCTGTGAGCCTGTCCGATCTCTCTCCTCTACTGTGTTGCCGTGATCTGAGGATTTGTGCGTGGGTGGGTGGGTGCGTCGTGCTGGTGAATCTGATTCATTTTTGTTTCTGTTGTATGATGTGAATTCAGGAGGGGAAGGGCAGAAGAGAAGGGAAGAGGTGGTGGTGGGTGGAAGAAGTGGGGCAGGATGAGCGCGAGAGGCCGGTGCCGCGGCGGGAGAGCCTGTGGAGTCTGCCTGAGGGCGATACGCGGCAGCCCAAGGCGCACCGCTGCAACGACTACGCCGAGGACGTCGCCCAGGTCCGCTCGCCCAAGGCTCATAAGCATCTGAAGTACCTTATTACCACCGTCTATCGATTTTGATTGTGCCCAACTTAGAGTCGCTTCAAATTGGGGATCAGGCAGGCCACTGGCATTGTGTTGTTTCGTCCCCAATGTTTTCTCTGTCATCAGGGCTTATAACTCGACTCTGCTCACTTGAAATGTCTTCCTGATATGTTTGTGGCATAATGTTTCCACCTAAGGCCCTTACCAATAAATTAACCCTAGTAGAAACAATGATTCAACAACCTTTAATCAGGACTGTTTCTTCTTTGCGCTGCTGTTAATGCTTTCAGGCTACTATTTGAAGCTCCAATACAAATCTGGAAAGCAAAGATTGGAATGAGCAAATAGACAACCTGACTGATGTGCCGTCTTTCATGATAGAATAAACCCCATATTTTTGCCTAAGAACACAATTAGGGATGCTGAAGAAACCATCCTTGAACCTTTCATGTTTCTGTTATAGCCCTGAAAAAATACTAATAACATCATGACATAGGTGTAGTGTTTTCAGTAGAGGACAGCATGAAAACCATCACCATTTCATCAGTCAGTTGGAGTTGTCCACCGTCATGACATGGTAGTCGTGCTATGTGTTAACACTAAGCTGCCAGCGTCCACAATCTTATCCAAGTATAATTACCCATGAATAATGAATAATGGCACATGGTCACAAGTAAGGCCTGAATGTTGAGGGAAACAAACAATCCCTCCATTAGGTAGGGAATCATTTCAAAATTCATAGTATTGTGGGGTATTCTCGCTTACTCTGGGTGGGGAAATGATGATGTTGAGCTAGCAGCTGTCTGGTAGTCGCTTCAACGATTTTCTTGTAATTCTTGCAATTCAGTTTTGTATTCCTGTTATTATTTACTATGTTTGGAAAGAACTGCAAAGCTGGTAGGTAATATATTGCTCGATGATTATTTACTCAACACTAAGGTCGGACTAGCTGTAGACTACTCTGTAAGTTTTACTATGGCTGTGTTTAGATGCTCCAACTTTCTCTCCAAAACTTACTATTCACCTATCACATCAAATTTTTTGTCTCGTGCATGGAGCACTAAATGTAGGTAAATAAAAAACTAATTACATAGCTTTAATGTACACCTTTGCAGACTAATCTTTTGAGCCTAGTTAGGTCATGGTAGGACAACAATTACCACAAACAAACGAAAAGTACTACAGTGTCCCATGTGACACTTTTTCCCAAACTTCATCCATCTAAACACAGCCTATGAAGAACAAGTATACTTCATAATGTCCCTGACTGTGACGACTCTGTGTTTCTTTCTTGGTGTCACATCCACCTACGCTGGTGTTGCTGGGACTACTACTACACTCCACCCTTTGGTTCAGGTTCAGACGAGCTCTGATCTCCTTTGGTTCAGGTTTTAGTAAGCCGTGCTCTGTGGAGTTGCAAAATTGGTCTGCATCGTTTTATTAAGCTAACGAGTAATCCTGGCTTAGTGGAGTTGTGAAACTTCCATGTGATGCGTTAGTACCAACCAGAAATATACCTTATTCTAAAAAAAATATTCTTACTGCACACAAACTTTCTCAATAATGCACCGGTTAGTGCACACATGCTGATCATACCTAATGCACAATAGTTCCATCTTTTTTAGGAATTCTCTGATAAGAAGTTTAAAATTGGGATGAACTATTAAGTGTTAGCACTATATTTTGGGGTCGAGTTATAAAACTGTTTTTTTAGCTCAGTACTGTTTTAGATGAATGCTCGTAAAATGTGACATGCTGTTGTTTCAATGCTGATTAAATGTGACATGGACATGGGTGGTGTTATTGTATGATGTACACACCACATAATTTAATTAGTTTAGCTATTCTAAACACCACATAATTTTTTTAAGCAACAGCTGCACTACTCTTAACTGACCAAAGTCATCTACATGATGGCATTTTACTATGGTTTAACTACTCCTGCTCATTTTATTAAATGATTTGCACAGAAATGTAGCCGCTAGAAACTAAATAATACACTTTTTTGTACTCTAAATTGAAGCTTACTAAACTGCTATTTTTAATAGCTGAATTCATTTTCTGAATTTATTAAATTGATTATCTGAATCACTAGATTTGTCCACCTGTGATCCTTAAAATTTTTGCCTATGCTGCATGTTACACATCACTGTTTTTTAATGGTGCATGACATATGTCTATGCATCTCTGTCATCATATTTGTTTTTCATTTCTTTTTTTTTTTTGCAGCTCTATGCAATATTGTTACCTGACATGACATTCTTTTCATTGTTACCTTAATTGGTCAATTCTCACCATACCTCTCGTAGCTCATTGTCACCTGACATGACATTCTTTTCATTGTTGATTTGTTTCCAAGTTTGCATAGAAACATCAAGTTGTACTTGTGATTTTTACAAATATTATTATGTCAAAGCTTTCTGCATCACATATGCGCATTCAGCTTACTTTGTTTTGGTCTTTAGTTTTTCCTATAAAAGTACCAATTGCTTTGTTCAATGAAACTACTCAATCTGAACTTGAATCACGATGAACAAACATGATTGCAAGTGTACTATTACTGCAGTCCTAGAAAAATTGTTCCATCATAGTATGCATTTCACCTCACCGCCACATCTGAGCTTCCAGCCTTCATTTATTTTAGGCAAATTAATGTAAGATCCTAGGTAACTTTTTTCACAGCCATTAGGCAAATATATTCATTGAACAAAGCAAATATATAATCACACTTTTTTTTTTTATGCATTATGTCCTAAATTATATTGTTCTTATTTTATCTGTGTTTCTATGGAGTGCGGTGTGCGCCAGGTGCGCCCTACTTTGCTTTTTGATAATTTTTGCTAATATGCTATCTGCTACTCTGCTCCTATAGTGAGCAGTCAAGGCTGAAGTCTCCAATTGCAGTCCAGAACATGCCACTTTGCTCTGGCATCCAGTTTTTCTTTTTTTTTTTTTTTTGGCAGATGGTGGCACTCTGTGGTACTCCTATAGCGACTACTCCATCATCGAAATGCTTCTCTGCTGATCCCGCCTATGGTGCTTGGTCATATCCTCATCAGGTTGGTCTTGGCAGAGCTAGATACTGACCTCTGACCTTATTTGCTGCCTCCATCCCAATTTGATTCATGAGACAACACTGAATGGTACATTTTGGTGATAGATTTTGCTTCGATCAGTAGGATTGCAACAATCTTTTTTATACAAATTCACATCTATATGCTTAGAGAGTATGAGATTACAACTATTTACATTAACTGAATTGATTGTGCAAAAGAACTTGAATTGCTTATGCAAAAGAACTAAATTGGTTATCAGTTATATCAGATCTGCTAATGCAATAGGAACTGCAGTACTATCTAATATCAGGTGATGCAGAACAATTGAATCGGTTCTAGTAGCAAAATCTATTTGTTAGTGCAATTGAAATTTGAGGCTTGCTCATTTTTTTTCCTGGTTCCTCACTATCATCTATGTACTTATCAAGTCTATTTAATTGTAGGTGTGAGGCAATCAAGCATCAAAATGGATATGTTATGATATCAGATATGGAGTAACCATGTGCAACAGCTAACACAAGAACTGCTTAAGATGTATATATATATATACAGTAGGCATTAGGAAAATATTAGGAATCAGATCTTATGCAGTAAGAAGCGGGATTTGTAGTACCTTTTTTAAGTGAATTGATTATGCAAAAGAACTGAATTTCTTATGCACAATTGTTGAATTGCTTTATCAATTTGTAAGATTTGCTTCTACAAACAGATGTGATATCAGATGATGCAAAACAACTAAATTTGCTTTAAGGAACAAATCTGTTTGGTTCTTCTTCTTTTTTTATCATTGTGTAATTATTGTCTGATGAAGAAGCTAACTTGGCTGCGGATGAGTATTTTTTTGTTGCAAATTCGTATATAGTTGCTATGTGTTTTTATATGAATGTTGGCGGGAAAAAAAAAAAAAGGACAGCAGGGAAGAAGCTTCTGGTGGGTGGCAACGTGGGCCTGGCATCTGCCGGGCCTTTGCCCAGGAAGCGCGCAGGCGCCGGAGATCTTTCTTCTGTTTCCATGCAACCCAGGATAGAAAATGCAGTTTGGGTTTTTTTTGCTATATTGGACTGTGCAGGCCATAAGGCTAAATCCTGCACGCGCAGGCATTAGCCGTCTCAACAAAAATATACTCCCTCCATTTCAAATTGTAGTTCACTTTTAGCTTTTCTAGATTCATTTGATTTACTATGTATCTAGACATAGCGATATAACTAGGTGCATAAAGAAAATCAATGTATCTAGAAAAGTCAAAGTGAACTACAATTTGAAACGGAGGAAGTATATTTTTTCGTATAATGAATGTCACATACCGGCTGGTCGTTTGATGAGGAGACGAGGACATCACTGGATTCACCTACCGACAGACTTTCTCCATGCCCATATCATTTAATAAACTGGGGGTTACAATGTCACATAAAGAAACAGGTGTTTATGGACTATATATTTACTTAGCACATCAAATCTTTCTACATAATATTTGGTGCTCTACCCTGCACCATCTACTTGTTTGTCCAAAATTATTGCCGTTTATCATGATTCACCCATTGATAGCATGACATATGTAATGTTGTCCATGTGAGAAAACAGGCCATGTGACATTCATTAATGCCACTAATTTTGATATGACCACACCAACCTCGAACTTCTCCATCTACTTCACCGACCTCTTTGATCTCACCAGCGACCAATCCGACCACTACATCAACCAAAGTCTTCGATAGACCGATTACAAAACTACAACACAAGATGAAAGCGCTACTTTGAAATCCATTTAGAACAATAATGAGAATTATATACTACCTAATTTGTGTGCATTTTTTGTTGCTTATGTTCAACATAGAGGATGACAAGAACACAACAAGAATGAACTACAAAAACAACAAAGTCAAAACAGCTCAGCGTGATAGAAGCATCAACAAGAAACACACATATCTTTTGATTCTCAAAAGCTATGAAGGCTCGTGAAGACCTATTGGAAAGCTCTTGAAGTCTAGTTTCAAATGCGACCTCTTCCGACCTGTTTGGAGTTTTCGTTATTCCTACCAACCTCTTTTAGTGTCAACTGGTATAAAGTTCAACAATCTGCTTGAAGTTTAAATGTTTGTACAAAACTGTACCAATCCACAACACTTTGTGAAGTAAGAGGCATATGGTGCGAAAAGCTTAGCATAGTTAACTTTGAAACGCATCTTGTCACACGTTATTTGGAGCTTTCTAGAAGGGGTTATTAACAAAATATCGAAGGCTGCTCAGAATTCCAGAAGCCACGAAGAAACAACTCGTAAGCTCTTCTCATGGAGGCCTGTTCAAACAAGCGATATATTCACTTTACTTTCAAGTTTCCACCTATCTAGGAGGGTTGTTCCTAGTATAAATACTCTCATATGTGTAAAAGCTATCAACAACTTTTGATGAATTGAGATAATCCAAGTGTTTTCGCAACCGAGCTGTTGTGCCCTACTCCAATCTCTATTCTTCTTTCTTCTTCTTTGACTTGTGATGAGATCTCTTTGAGATCCACTAATTCGTTCTTTATGGGTTCCAATACAGCTGCCCCCATCTTGTTTAGATTAGCTACGGTTGTGGTTCTGTGGGTCGCCCTGAGACCGAGTCGTAGTCTTCAGCTTTTGGTGCCTCTCTCCTCATCGCTTGGTCGATCCAACCTTACCGTATAAAAAGTTAGTTACCCACTCTTCTTCGGCAAGTTATGCTATTAATTATTTCCACTGTTTCCATAGCAAGCTTTCCTTGTTCAAAACCTAATGCCGTGAATATCAGGCCATCCTTACCGATAGCAGATCGGTGCGTATCAAATTTTCACCAAAGTAGCTCATATTGGTCTTAATATTAATGCCACAAAGTTTCTTGTAAAACGAATATAACATCAAGTACACAATTGTTGTCAAAAAAGACATCAAGTTCACAATGACTCCTCTATCCATCAACATGTTGTCAACTAGCACGCCATTGATGTCGACGGCTTGAAATGGTTAACGAAGTACCTTCCAGCATTGGGTATCCGAGGCTACAACTTATGTTATAATGACTATTAAACCATCGATGCTTAGTGTCCGTGCTTCAACATTGTTGATCAGCGACAGCTCATCGCCAACGCCATCACCAGTTTCACCAAGTTTTAAAACGAATATGGCATCAAGTTCACAAATTGCTCCACTGTCCACCAACAAGCAAGGTTGGTCCGAAATGAATTTTATGCTTTCCGAATTGAGTACAAAATTGATCTGAATTTTTATGAAATTCATCCATTAATTTCGATTGGGACTTTTTTTTTAAAAAAACAAGTTGTGGAACACCATCGATGGTTCTAATTTAATTGTGGGCAACATTGCAAAATGGAGGACATAGGTGTATTAACTATGGGCCACAGGGGACACGTGGGACCACACGATATGTTACAATATATAAGGTTGTTTACGTGGACTGAGCTTTCAGGTTGTGACGATGAAGCTGGCCGCCTAGATTTCCCCTATATAACACCCTTCCCACACCCTAGCTTGTTCAAGGCACCGCGTCCCAGTCCCAGCTAGGTATCAGTCCAGTCGGCTGCTAGCTCTCGACAACACACAACACACACCAGCCAACATGAACGGCTCCGGCAACGACGAGGAGACATGCTTGCACGCGCTGGAGATAATCAACTGTGTGAACCTTCCGTTGACGCTGAGGGCCGCCATCGAGCTAGGTCTGCTGGAGACACTGGTGAACGCCGGCGACAAGGCACTGAGTCCCAAGGAGATCACCGCGAAGCTTCCGAGCACCGCCGCCAGCAACTCCGACGCGTCGGCGTCCATGGTGGACCGCATGCTGCGTCTGCTGGCCTCGTACGAGGTGGTCTCATGCGAGGTGGAGGAAGGCTCGAACGACGGCAGCCTCTCCCGGCGTTACCGCGCGGCGCCGGTGTGCCGGTGGCTGACACCGAACGAGGACGGCGTGTCGCTGGCCAACTTCCACCTCCTCGCCAACGACAAGCTCTTCATGGAGGCCTGGTTCAACCTCAAGGACGCCGTGCTCGCCGGCGACGGCAGTAGCCCGTTCAACCGCACGTTCTCGACGACGTCGTGGTTCGACTACGCCGGCACCGACCCACGGTTCAACCGCGTGTTCAATGACGCCATGAGAGACCACTCCGTCATCCTCACCAAGAAGCTGTTAGAACTCTACAAGGGCTTCGACGGCGTGAAGACACTGATCGACGTCGGCGGCGGGTGGGGTCCACCATCCACGCCATTACCACCAGGTACCCCGACATGAAGGGTGTCAACTTCGACCTCCCCACGTCATCGCCGAGGCGCCGGCGTACCCCGCGTGCAGCACGTCGGCGGCGACATGTTCGAGAAGGTGCCCTCCGGCGCCGACGCCATCCTCATTAAGTGGATCTTCAACTGCTTCGGCGACGGCCACTGTGCCACGCTGCTCAAGAACTGCTACGACGCGCTGCCGGCGAACGGCAAGGTCATCAACGTCGAGTGCATCCTGCCGGTGCAACCGGAGGCTACGAAGAAGGCGCAGGGGCTTATTTCTGTTGACTTGGCCCTGCTCACCTACAGCCCTGACGGGAAAGAGGTATGAGAGCGAGTTTCGTCAGCTCGCCAAGCGTGCTGGGTTTACCGGATTCAAGTCCACCTACATCTTTGCAAACTTCTGGGCCATGGAGTACATCAAGTGATCCATCGAGACGTATACGGCTGCCGGCTGATGCATCTCCATCGCCGATCTGCATGGTAACAACCAACAATAAGATTTGGGGTTTGGAGACAGTGTACAATATATGGGGCCCATTGTCACCCTTCATGCACCAATTAATTAATGAACTTGTGATTCTTAAGAAACAAGCCATGATAATATGCATTGTCAATTAGTTAACCTGTGGATTCTTAAGAAACAACAGCATGTTTCTATGCATTCTAAGGGTTGCATACATCAATTTTTTTTATTTTAAAATGGTAAAGTTTTTAGGATAGGGTAACATGATAGAGTGGGCCGATATATTTGCCTAAGTGTACGTGGTTGGTTAATAGTACATTGCTTTCCCCTTTCCATGATGCATGAACATTAATTGAATTATGTCGCCTCGGAGTAAAGCAACACTCTTTTTCTTAGTGGGTCGGCCCAATTGATCCTTGGACCCGTGCACTTTCTTCTTCCTAGGCTAAGCATTGCAGAAGCCCAAAACAGCCAGAAGCCCAAAACAGTTAATATATGTGGTCCTGGGCTCCTGGCCGCCACCAACAGCAACAGAGATGCTTTTAACTGGGCCAGGTCAATTCAGCAGGAAGCCTTACGGCTGGCAGGCCCAGGACCGCATCAAAGCGAAATGCATATGGATTCAAGGCCCACCTAAACCAACTGGCTAACAGAACGCCTAACGGACTGCCAACCGACTTACAACGAGAATAACAAGACTGACGGCACCGCAAGAACAGACGGCGACAGACTACCGCAGATCATCCGGCAACAGCGCCGGATCCTCTTCTCGATTCACCCCACCTTACGGGTCGTCTTCTTATACGTGACACTGCTGCTGCCCCTTTCGCCGGGTCCTCAGCACAATTTCTGTTCAGGCATTCATGCCTGGGAGGCATTGGCAACATCAAGATAGGCGCTGCGTACGCTCTGAGTCTCTGACTACAGGATGTCTCCAATGATTATTAACTGATGTCTTAGCTTCATGCCAGGCAGAGTACTCTGTATTTGCATCTGAACCACCGATTCCACATCATGGAAATCTCTTCCACGCCTGAGTGACAAAACAAGTGGTCGATGCTGAGGAAGTGAGGAGTCAGGATTGTACATGAGTACAGCTTTGGATCCAAGCCGATCTCTGTTTGCCCTGAAATCAAGCTTGTTATTCTAAGATTTGCTAGCTGTATAATATTGTTCAGTCGAGGAACGGAACAATCCTACACCCAGCTAGCTACAGTGACACGCACACCCCGTCCATTTGTTTGTCAGAGCCCATGCTGAATAATATTGTTCAGTGCAATTTGCTAGCTGTAGCCTTTCGGACTTCCTCAATTTGGGCTTCATTTTCTAATTAACATTTGGTTATGGGCCAAGATCTCGAGAATTTAGGCTTGGGTCGTTGGTGGTTGGACCACAAAGGTGACGCAACATTTTTTTTGAAGTGGTCAGCAGGGGAGTCCCCTTTTGCTCAAAAAAAAAAAAAAAAAAAAAAAAAAAAGGCAGGGGAGTCCCCTACCTGTTTTTATTTGCTTTTCAATTAAATAAATGAAAGAAAACAGAGGCTTTTGATTACAAGGCAACCAGGCCCAAAAAAGAAAAAAGCAAAGCATTACAGATAGCTCTCTCTCCATGCACTAAGAAAAGAAGACCTCTCAGTCTTGGCCTTGGTACACACCAAAACCAAGTTCTGCCTTGAAATGCACTTTCCAGGTGTTGATATTGATTTGTCCATTGTTAAAGATGACAGCATTTCTTGCTTTCCAAATTACCCAAAGAGGCTATTATGAAGATCTCCTGAAAATGGCATTACCAAAGTTGCTTCTGGCAACAATTACCATGTCAAGAGGGGGTAGGCTGAGATCCCAGTGGCATGGTAATTCATTTTGCGTGATACCCCCCTAAACGCCACGGTTAATGCCCCGATTAACGCAAGGCGGGCATTTTTTATTTTACGAGGCGGGCACCACGGTTGTCGATTAACCGTGGCGGGCAACCTAAAAGCCCACCACGGAAAATCCCGCCCCTATTATTCGGCCCAAATGCATCTTCTACGGGCCCTTATATAACGAGACTTTAGGGTTTCCACACCTCACTTCTCTGTTCTCTCCTTCTCACTCTCTCATCCAGTCCGGGCGCGGCCCCAAGGCGCGAACGCACGCCGGCGAGCGGCGGCGAAGCGGGGCTTGCGCGCACCTCTCTTCCCACGGCCCGGTGCCCAGCCCCTCTCCCTCCCCACTCGCCGCCTCTCTCCTCCCACCCTCGACGGCGCGGTGGCGCTCGGGTGGCGCGCCGGCCCCCCGTCGGCCCCACGCGAGGAAGAAGCGCGCCTGGGAGGGATCCACGTCGGCGCAAGGCTCCGGTGGCTCTGGCTTCCGAGGCGCGAATCCGCACGGTGTCGATAAGCGAACTTTGGCGTGGATCGGCTTCCAGCGTGAATCGGCGTCCCAGCCGTGGATCCGTCGTTATTATCGCGGTTAGGAGGGCGGGCCGGCGGGAACAGCGGCGGCGGATCGAGGCAGCGGCGGCCGGTTGATCAGCCGATGGATCTAGCGAAGGCGGTGGGCGCCGGCGGCGCGCCGTGGCGGATCGGCGACGTGACCTGAGGTGGCGGATCGGGCGACGCGTGACCTGGCGGCGGATCCATCTGCGGCGCGGCGATCTTGCGGTCTGCGTATCCAGCGGCGGCGTCACGGCGCCTGCGTAGATCGGCGGCCGGCGGGGCATGCACCGCTATCGCTGCCAGTCGGATGCGCGGCGGCGGCGCATCGGCGGCGGCTACGAGAACCGGGCTTCGATGTCGGGCCCGTATGGGCTCGCATTGGGCTTGGATTTTTTTTATTTTTTCCCGATTAACTGTGGCGGGCACAGGGCAACCGCCACGGTTAATCAGCCATTAACTGTGACCTCCCTTGCATGACGGGCGGCCTTGCCCGCCATGCAAAACCAAATGTGCCCGTCATGTAAAAAATTTGTGTAGTAGTGTTCGGCATTGCTTACTAAAAGGACATTCAAAAACAAAGATGAAAGCTTGTTTCTTCGGTGGTCTCGTGTCACGAGAGCACACAACCGTGAATCATCCAAAGATTTCGGTTTTTTTTTCTCAAGAGGTTTCTTGTGTTCGGTCTCTCTCGGGAGAAGCCAAAAGAAGAATTTATGGTTTCCCAAGTTGCTAGATTTTCAAAGCCAAGTAAAGAGAGGGGATGCTTCAGTATGACCAATGAGAATTTTGTAGGCTTTTCTCAAGCTCTCTGTATCTTGCATTGCCCCCAAGGATAGGTCCAAATATCATCAATGTCCGGGTCTCAATCTCTATTCTCAATGAATGATTGAATACTAGCCAACCCCGATCTGGCCGCTTGGATAGAGAGTGGTAGCCCTGAACTTCTTGTTGCTATATTGGTTGAGGAAGTAGTTAAGTGAACATCTTTGATTTATGCAAAAGGAGAAGAGTTGTGGGAAAACCTCTTTGAGAATTTGCTCTGACCATTTGTGTGACCAGAAGGAGACTGTAGTGCCCTTGTTAGGGTTGCATGTTGCTAGATTATGGAACTTGTCGAAAAGCTTGATGATATCCCTCCACCAAAAGGACCCCACTGGGCTTTTGGTTTGTGGGGCAGTTTGAGGATATGTGTAAAATTTGTTTCAAGACAAGGTAACCCGGGGTATGTCAGCTTTGTTGTAAAATTTGTCCATATAATTCAGAAGGGAGCATTGTTACGAAGTTTCTAGATCAATTATTCCAAGACCACCACGATCCTTGGGTTTACAGGCTATTTCCCAAGCTACCAAACAGCCTCCTTTTCTGTTGATGTCACCCTTGCTCCATAGACAATGTTTCCTGTATATATCAATTTGTTTCATGGCTTGTGGAGGAATTTTGAGGCTGCATAAGTTGAAGGTGTGTAGAGCGAGAAAAACTGTGTTCACCGTAATCACCGCACATTGTAGGATAAGAATTTCCTTATACCACTAAGCCTTTTCTCAATCCTATTGAGAAGGGGGGAATTCTTGAAGATTGGGTTTGGTGGTACCCAAGGGGAGACCCAAATAAGTGAAAGGCATGGATCCAACCTTACAACCAAAAGTGTTGGCCAGATGGAGGGTTCTGTTTGCAGGGATATTAATGGGCACTAAGAATGATTTGTTGAAGTTAACATGGAGGCCAGTGCTATCAGAGAAAGATCTTAGTAAACCTTTTAGGTTGAAAAGGGTTCTAGCTTCACCAGGAGGAATAAGCAAGGTGTCATCTACATATTGCAAGATTGGGAAATCACCACCAAAGTCATTACTCAAGGGATGTTTGAGAATTCCATTGGACCAAGCTTTATTCATTATTGTCACGAAAGAGGTCAGCAGCCAACTCAAAAAGAAGAGGAGAGAGGGGGTCACCTTGCCTGACACCTCTCTTGTAGTTGAATGGTTTACCAGCTATACCATTTAAATGGACTGCAAAAGATCCTGAATTTAGGATAGGATTAAGTCCAGATTTGGCCCCTCAACTCTTGGCGTGGTCTAATTTTCACCCCCAACCGCGCAAAACCGTCTATTCTTGGCCCCTCAACTCTTGGCGTGGTCTAATTTTGACCCCCGAAGTGTGTGAGGGTGTTTTCCCTCGGTTCATCCGGTTTTGACCGCCCGTAGGCCTCAGCGTGCGGGCGGGCGCGAGCGGCGGCCGCCCGGCTTCCCACGCCGCAGCGCCGGCGGGTTCGTTCTCTATCACGCTCTCACCTCCATCTTCCGATGCGAGGGCGAACCTGAAGCGCTCTCACGAACGCATCTGATCGCGCCATGGCGAGACAAGCGTCTTGACGCGGCAGCGCCGCCGTCCTCACTCGCGATGAGCATGCGCGCGGCTTCCGGTGTCCGGCTGCAGCGCGCCAAGAGAGGCCCTAGCATCGTGGGCGAGGAGCATGTCGGCGGTGGGCGGTTGGTTGGGGAGGGCGTGGCGGCGGCGCTCATCCGTGGCGACTGCTTGCCGCGGCGGCGGGCGTGCGGCGCGCGCGGCGCCGCCAGCGCCGGCTCGCCCGATGTGCGGCCACCCGGCGGCGGGTGCCCCCGCTCGACACCGCGGCACCCGGAGCCCGATGCCTCCGCGTCGGCCTCCGCCGCGGCCGCGACGCGCACCCCTGCTCCCCCTCGCTATGGCCGCTGAAATCACGCCCACCTTCGATTTGCCCTCCCACCATGCACACCCTCGCGGCACGCCGCCATGGCCTACACACACAAGCACTCCCGTGATCGGCGGCGGCAGGCGTGTCCCACGACCTCATCCACCATCTTAGCGACCTCGTCCACGCGACCTGGCGGTGCCCCGCCACCACGAAAGCGCAAAGCGAGCCCCCCGCCCCGTGGCGCCGCAGCGGCGAGCTCGCCCGTTCCATCCATGGATGCATGCCAGCGGCGCGCGTGCCGGCAACTTCGTCGCGTCTTGCCCGCCGCAAGAGCGGCCGTGGCGGCGGCGCCAATCCGCCTCGCGCCTGCGTGGTTGGCGGTCACTAACGACACATTTTTAGCGTCAACATTCTACCATAAAGGGTTTGAAACTATACATTATTATCTTGATATACATTTATTACTAATATATTTCCACTTGTAGTGTCCCAAACATTATTTTGCGAAACTATATAAATACGGGTGGAAATAATACCAAAAAAACGTCTTACGGGAAAGCGTACTTCAGAACATCCTTCACCCCAATGGGAATGAGCCCAACCACGATGCAAACCAGGACCAAGAAAATGGCGTGGGACAACTTTTCGGACCCAACACACCCCACCGCCAAAGCCCGAGCCCAGGCCGAGCGGGATGGATGGTGCGTAGCGCACCCAAGGTGCACCCGCACCAACTTTGGCGTCGAGCCAGCCCAACCTTGGCGAGGCAGTACATCAAGTGCAGAAGAGAACAATGCAAAGTGTGGCGGTCTTTGAAAACACATAATCTGAGCCCAAGAGGTCAAGGCCCAAATTCAACATGAAATCATATCGGGCCGTAGGACATGGGTTCAATGTTTTGGGCATAACTTTCTCATCTGAAGTCGGATTTCAGCGAACGAATACTCAAACGAAGCTTACTGAGGCCCACGCACTCTTTGCAAAGTTTCAGCCCAAACGGCAATGATCATGGTGCGCCCGCACCTCCCGGAGGCGGTTCGGGCTCATCTTCCTTTGGCGGTGCAATCAATGCACGAGAAGAGGCGGTGCGGTGTTGGCTGCCACGTTCACTGAACCTAGACGCCTGATCATAGTCGGTTTAGGTGTAAATTAGCACTTAGCCCCCTCCCTCTCATCCTATAAGTAGAGGGTCTCTCCCCTCTCACAACACACACCATTTGGAGCCTCCTCATCCTCCACCACTCTTCTCTAATCCACCTCTCTCTAGTTCTTTTTAGCTTTAGTAGTATTTGGAGCAAGGCTAAAAAGCTTCATTGGAGAGCTTGTACTTGGGAGAAAAAGGAATATTCGGTATGAATACAATTATGGTTTCTTCTCAAGTCTTGTTCTTATATAGTTGTGCAATAGAGCTAGAGTATTTCCATGTTATAGACTTGACATATGAACTAGCATATAGTTTCTATGTTATATTCTTGACATGTTGTTCTCGATTTCACCTATCATGACAGTAAGAACTAGACTATAGTTCCTATGTCATGATTAGTCGATAGAACTTTAGGCTTAACCATTCATGCCATGTATTTGAGTAGAGTAAGAGTTGTCTTTGAGATGGCGGTTTGTTGTGGTTTTCGGGCCTGCCAAGTTCTAGCTCGTTCATTCAGTAGGGTGAGAGTCCGGGGGGACATGGGATGTACCTTAACATGCGGGCATGGTGCTTGGATGAGCGGGGAACCTTTGGATATGAAAGCATGCCACGGCCATGGGGGGTAGGCGGCGGTGTCATGACAAATTTTGTCACCCTTTGTAATCCCCTCGTTCGTATGTGATGTAGGAGTTCGTAAATGCCTTCCATTGGGCCGGATGGTACCGAGAGGTCTCCCCGGCCCATCTCACTCTCGGCCCTAAAACTCTAGTCATTTATGTTTGCATGATCATTAACTTGTTCTTTGCACGAATATACATTAGGAATGCCTCGCTTCACTTAGAAATATTCTTTCTTCTTTATTTTCCTTTTTATCCATGAGGTTGGCCCAAGTGTGTGTCACACTATCTTATGAACTATCATGACTTACCCCTGTATTGAGTATTGGTCAACCGCATAGACATGTCATCTTGTTCATGCCCCTGCTAGAATCCTACACCATGCCTTCCTTTGGGAAAATATAAATAACGATACCCTCAATATCTCCGGTGAAATGCTACAACGGTATTTCCATAAACTTTTGCGTACTTTTGTTCTCAGAAGCGTTGGTGAATGCCACCCACATCCCGTGGCGAATGTTGCCGAATGTAACAATTCGGTGAAGTCGCCGTGGGAAGTCAACCTTTGGTTTTCGGACTCCTGCCTTTTTTGGCGATTCGCTCTGATTACCAACGAGCATTTCTAAGCGTGATTACCTTTTTGGTGATTGGCGCTAAGAAATGTCAACAAGCATTTCTACGCCGCTTGCGAAGGCATTGGTTACAAAGATTCTAGAAAGACATGTTCATGATATGCATGTGTAAGTAGCCATTACTCATGCAGGCTAATCTTTCATGTTTTCTCTCTGTTGTGGATGAAGACAAGATAGTGTTCATTGGTTTGTCCCCTCGTTGAACAACTACATTGCGGATCCGGAGGCACTCCTAAGGAAGAACCCAACTCATATCACATCTTCTCCTGCTACTCCGCTAACAAACAAACCAATCACTCCCGCATCATCACGCTACTTCACTCATGGCCAAGTCGATCCATGACCACTCAGTCCCCCCTGTTTGCCAACGTGCGGGCCCGGCCCGTATCAACATGGGAACCGAGAACTTTGAGCTCCGCCCGGCCTAATCAAGATGGTGCGAGCAAACCAATTTTATGGTTTGCCAAGTGAGGACGCAAATGCGCATCCGCAACACTTCCTCGAGCTTCGGTGACACCGTTATCATCCAAGGTGTCGCACCGTAAGCCATTAGAATCCGTCTGTTTTCCTTCTCCATCACGGGGAAGGCGAAACAAATCAGTTCTACAAAGAGAAGGAAGTCAAGTCAACATGTGGGACAAATGTTCCCGCGGCGTTCCACACTAAATTCTTCCCCATGGGTAAAACCCACACCCTAAGGGGAAGAATTGCCAACTTCCGCCGAGAATCCTATGGAACCCATACCGCGGCATGGGAAAGGTTACAAGAGTACATTCAAGCATGCCCGCACCACGGGATGGAAAAATGGCTCGTGATGCGAGAACTTCTACAATGGGTTAACACCCATGTCAAAAAGAGCACATTGATGCCATCTGGCCGGAGGTGCCTTCCTCTCCCTCACCATCGATAGAGCAACAAAATCTTATGGAGAAAATGGTGTCCAATCAAGCTTGGGGAGGAAAGTTTTTGGCAAACAAGAAGAGAGCATGCATACCGCGGAGGAGACGGGCGTGCACGCTACAATGGATCTCTGTTGAAAGAACTTGACTAGTCGTCACCAAAGAAGAAGAAAGATATGGCACTATCAAGGCCATAGACTCACATGTAACATGTGAAGTTCGTGGCAATGTTGGCCATTCGAGAACAGCGCCCGAAACCCGTGAAGACACCACTCACATCAACAACGGGTTCCGCCAACAAGGAGACCATAACGGTGGAATAACCAATCCACCACAAAACCAAGGAGGTAATTCAAACTCAAGGTACAATTGAATCCTCTTTCCTTGGAAGACTTGGTCTTAGACCAAGCAAAAATAATGAAGATCTTTCAAAGAAGTTGATGCTCAATGATAAAACAATTGAAAACATGATTTTCAAAATTAAAAATTTAACTTCTTCTTATGAAAGACAACCGAGCTTTAATAAAATGGTAGAAACCCGTTAGCTCGGTTTTTGCCGCTTTTACCGCTTGTTGGGTTCGGGAAAAGTTAAGGGCAACCCGAAACTTCTCTTGAATCATTAAAATGGTCTCAACGAGGTCCGGTAAACCTCTATGTCGGAAGACAAAGAAGTCCCCCCCGAGCCACCACTCATTATCAAGAAAGAGGATCCCCCGGTCGCCCGACAATCACATGCTCGGTTGGCCCACATGTCTTCGAGGATGCCTTACTGCGACCTTGGATCAAGCATAAACATCATGTCCAAGGTAACATATGATGAAATATTAGGAGGACCTTTGTCCCCGTACATTTTGAAGCTGCAGATGGCGGACCTATCACTAAGGAAACCCCGAGGGGAGTAGCTCGGGACATTATGGTGAAAATCCGAGAAGCACCCGGCCCCAACGGACTTTGTCATCCCGGACATGGGTCACAACAAGAGAGTTCCCCAACCCTTGGGAGTCCATTTCTTAACACTACAAATGCAGTCCTACACGTGGGATCGGGGGCATGCTAGCTTTCATATGCGTGGTCAAACAATGAGATGCCCATTCAATGGGTTCAACAAGCATAAGAATGCTAAAAACAAGCAGCCCAAGAAGATAGAGCCACAACCAAGTGTTAAGCAGGCATGGCAGGCAGAAAGGACGGCATCCACATCCACTTCTCAGGATACGGATGTACACTCATCAAGCACAAAGAGAAAGGAGAAGAGGCCTGCTTTCGGCGGACTTTAAAAGGTGAGTCCTTGCCGAAGGTAAATCGGTAGTTATCTTTTATTTTGTTACAATAATAATCTCCCAATAATAAACTCCATGATGCTTACAATAAAATGATAAATAAAATAAATAAAACATTTTTGTTTACCTCTGTTGGATGAATCTTGTTTATCAATTCATGCTTCCTCTTTCTATGTTGGCATGTTTTTGGTTTGGAAGTTTTGGTTATTCGAATGATCATACTTCCATAGACTTTTGAATTAAGTATGGTGCTTAGGTCAAAAAGTCTACCTTAATCGATTAGACATGAAGTCGAGTCCGGTTCTTGAACTCAAAAAAAAGCTAGTGTAGATTTTGGTCGACCATTAGACTAACCCCTGCAGAATTTGTAAAACTTCGTATGGGTAAGTCTTGAAGATGACAACAGAGTTGGATCAAAAAAAAAAAAGAAAAAAAAAAAAAAAAATAAAAAAAGAGAGAGAGAGAGAAGAGAGGAGAAGGGGAGAAGGAGACAAGAGAGAGAGGAGATAAACCTTTCAACCCCAAGTATTTTGTCCTGTTACTTGAATGACATCAAAAGACAAGCTTGGGGGAGCCTCCAATCACGCCACCGACCACAACTCAGATCATTGCGTGCACAAGCTAGCAAAACCATGAAAGGTAAATAAAGAGCTAGCTTGGCGGAGGACTTCAAGAAAGGTAACTTGTATCTCTCATTTTGATTATATTCTCTATCTTATGAAATGATGAGTTACGTTGAAAAAAAAAAGGAGACAAAAATTCCATTCCTATACATATGAGCTATGGAAATGTTTAGCTTTTGTCACTTGTTGAAATGATGAATAGTTGCTCTGTCTTATGTTTTGTCTGCATTGCCTAGTTTATTACTTAAATTTCTCTAAAAGTTTGAGTTTAGTGGCAAAGTTTTATTTCACCTTGAAAAGCCCTGATTCATGTGGGTTGCATAAGCTTTATCTCGATCTAAGTTGTTGCTTGGATATGATATGGTAAAATGAGCTTGCTATGACATTACTCCTAGAATGACTTGACATCCAGAGATTCTTTTCAAAAATTCAAAATTCAAAGTTCCTCAATGATACATACAATCCCACCAAAGCCATATGACGAGATGATATGATCAATCTTGAAAACCTTAGTCATGTGATACTTGTTTTCGTGGTGAGCCCTTTTCAAAAAGCCGTAACCCATGTTGAGATTCTTTTCATATGCCCATGATCAAGAAACACGCATTAATACGTAAATAATCGCTAATTCTCACACCGAGAATTGCGCATAACATGCACCCCTTCCATCCACCAAAAATAAACTCCAGTCATTTTATCATGCTCTCTCACAAAAAACTTTGTTACAAAAAAAAAGGAGAAGTATGGGCTATGCTATGAAAAAAAAGGAAGGAAAAAGAAAGATGGACAAATGTCCCAATAAAGACGAGGAAGTCAATTACTCGTCCAAAAAAAAAAAAAAAAAAAGGTAGCCCATACCTCCTTCATTCAAAAAGCAAGAGAGAGTCATGATACTTGGAGTCCACCAAAAATACAAAAATATATCCCACACACTTTGCACTTCTTGATCAAAGCATATGACTAGTCTCTCCTAGAGGTTCGCCTTTGACGAGGGCAACATGACATGATACAAGTATGCCACTCTTTTACCTACCTAGAACTCCACAAAAAGCTTCATTAGTTGGTAGGCAAAAAGAAAGGCAAAGATTAAGCCTTTGGTGAGGATCAACCACTTAAATACATTGAGCGTCGAGTAATCATTCGAGGAACTTCTTTATTTGTGAAAATATTTCAAAACCTCTGGATTGATAGTCACTTGAAAGAATAAAAGATAAGTGAGCCCGTCGAACCGTTCTATCCGGCAACCACCCAAGACTTGGAGACGGCTCAAAAGCCCCACAAAAAGATGAAAGGTAATAAGGGGTGAATAAACGTGCCATTTTATTCAAACTCTAGTAGAACTTTTGTTATAACCCCGCACGGTGAGATGTAATCGGCATAGTAGCAACTCCCGATCAACAACCAAGTACTTATCTTTTGCTCGAGGACGTGCAAAGGGTAAGCTTGGGGAGTTTGTTGACGGTCACTAACGACACATTTTTAACGCCAACACTCTACCATAAAGGGGGTGAAACTATACATTATCGTACTCATATACATTTATTACTAATATATTTCCACTTGTAGTGTCCCAAACATTATTTTACAGAAACTATATAAAAACAGGTGGAAATAATACCAAAAAGGCTTTCCTCGGGAAAGCGTACTTCAGAACATCCTTCACCCCAATGGGAATGAGCCCAACACGATGCAAACCAAACCAAGAAAATGGCGTGGGACAACTTTTCGCACCCAACACAGCCCACTGCCAAAGCCCGAGCCCAAAGAGCGGGGCCAGACGGGTGCGCTACAAGCACCCAAAGTGCGCCAAGCACTAACTTTAAGGCCGATCCAAACCCAACCTTGGCGAGGCAAGACATCAAGTGCGTAAGAGAACAATGCAAACTGTGGCCAGTGCTGAAACACATAATACAAGCCCAAGAGGTCAAGGCACAAATTCAACATGAAATCATATCGGGCCGCAGGACATGGGTTCAATGTTTTGGGCATAACTTTCTCATAATGGTCGGATTTTTAGCGAATCTAATACTCAAAACGAAGCTTACTCCGAGGCCCACGCACTCCTGCAAAGTTTCAGCCCAAACGGCCCGGAGGCGGTTCAGGCCCATCTTCCTCTGGCGGTGCAATCAATGCACGAGAAGAGGCGGTGCGGTGTTGGCTTCCACGTTCACTGAACCAAGACGCCTGGTCATAGTCGGTTTAGGTGTAAATTAGCACTTAGCCCCCTCCTCTCATCCTATAAGTAGATGGTCTCTCCCCCTCTCACAACACACACCATTTGGAGCCTCCTCATCCTCCACCACTCTTCTCTTCTCCACCTCTCTCTAGTTCTTTTAGCTTTAGTAGTATTTGGAGCAAGGCTAAAGCTTCATTGGAGAGCTTGTACTTGGGAAAAAGGAATATTTGGTATGAATACAATTATGGTTTCTTCTCAAGTCTTGTTCTTATATAGTTGTGCAATAGAGCTAGAGTATTTCCGTGTTATAGACTTGACATATGAACTAGCATATAGTTTCTATGTTATATTCTTGACATGTTGTTCTCGACACGATCATGACAAAAGAACTAGACTATAGTTCCTATGTCGTGGTTAGTCGTATAGAACTTTAGGCTTAACCATTCATGCCATGTATTTGAGTAGAGTAAGAGTTGTCTTTGAGATGGCGGTTCGTTGTGGTTTTCGGGCCTACCCATGTTCTAGCTCGTTCATCAAGAGGGGTGAGAGTCCGCGGGGGACATGGGATGCACCTTAACATGCGGGCATGGTGCCCTGGATGAGCGGAACCTTCGGATATGAAAGCATGCCACGGTCGTGGGGGTAGGCAAGCGGCAGGTCGTGACGGCTTTGTCCGCCCTTTGTAATCCCCCTCGTTCAGATGTGATGTAGGAGTTCAGAAATGCCTTCCATTGGGCCGGATGGTACCAGGAGGTCTCCCCCCGGCCCATCTCACTCTCACCTAAAACTCTAGTCATTTATGTTTGCATGATCATTAACTTGTTCTTTGCACGGCTATACATTAGGAATGCCTACTTCACTTAGGAATATTCTTTTATTCTTTATTTTCCTTTTATCCTTAAGGTTGGCCCAAGTGTGTGTCACACTATCTTATGAACTATCATGACTTACCCCCTGTATTGAGTATTGGTCAATCGCATAGACATGTCGCCTTGTTCATGCCCCCGCTAGAATCCTACACCATGCCTTCCTTTGGGAAAATATAAATAACGATACCCTGAATATCTCCGGGTGAAATGCTACAACGGTATTTCCGCGGCTTTGCGACTTGTTCTCAGAACGCTCTGAGAATGCCACCCGACATCCCGCGGCGATGTTCTTTGAATGTAACAATTCCAAAGAAAGTCATCGTGGGAAGTCAACCTTTGGTTTTCGGCACCGCCTTTTTGGCGATTCGCTCGATTACCAATAGGCATTTCTAAAGCGTGATTACCTTTTTGGTGATTGCGCTAAGAAATGTCAACAGCGACCATGGCGAGCAAGTAGCTCCGTCCACCCGCCAACATGGCCGGTGCGGCCGCGCCTTCTTCCTCGTTTGGAGCGGCGAGATCCCCGCGAGAACTTCGGCGCCCGCGCCGTTTAGGTAGCGTGACGACGGCAACTGCGCCTCGGTGAAGTCGCCCGGTCGACGGCGAGTGCCGACCCGGCGTGCCGGGAGGGTAGGCCCCGACGGCGTGTGGAGCGGCGAGGGGCGGGTGGTGGCAGCCGGCGATAGGTGCGTGATGTAGCGGAGGAAGCTCCGTGATGTAACCATGGCGGCGAGGGAGTCCTGTCTGGGAACAAAGGCGGCGGAGGAGTGGCAAAAGCGGTGGCGGTGAGAGGTGAGTGGTGGGCGCCCAGCGGAGAGCTCCGTGGCGGTGGCCGGGCCTGCTTTTGACCCCCACTCGGGGTCTTACGTGGCGTCAAAACCGGGATCAACGAGGGAAAACAACCTCACACACGCCCTCGGGGGTCAAAATTAGACAACGCCAAGAGTTGAGGGGCAAGAATAGACGGTTTTGCTGTTGGGGGTGAAAATTAGACCACGCCAAGAGTTGAGGGGCCAAATCTGGACTTAATCCTTTAGGATATTGCCGATCCAATTCAGCCTGTCTCGAAAAACCTTTATGTTTGAGCACCTCCGTGATTACTTGGATGTTCCAACTTATCAAAGGCTTTCTCAAAATCCAGTTTTAGGATAACTATCTCTTTTTGGATTTGTGACATAGGTGCAAGAACTAAAAGCCCGAGCCGAGGCGATCTTGTATTGGTCTCCTTTTGATGAACCCATACTGGTTGCTATGGACAAGATCGGTGTTGACACTCAAAGTCTCATTTATAGGATTTTGGTGATGGATTTTAGAGAGTCATTAAGAAGGGAGATAGGTCTCAAGTCATCCACTATTTACGGATTTTCTCTTTTTAGGAATCAAAGCAATCAAAGATGAGTTGATGCTTCTTAGATCGATGTTGGTTGAGGAGAAATCCTCGAAGCAGCCTAGAGAAGTCATTCTAAATGATATGCCAACACTTTTAAATGAAAAACCCATTGAAGCCATCAGGGCCTCGGGCATGGCTATTGGGAAGGCTTTTGATAACTGATTCAATTTCATTGTGATTAAAATCTTCATCCAGATGCTCTAGATTGTGTCCGGTTAGGAGTGAGCTAAGGTCATAGTTGATACCGGTGAAGACACTCACCCCTAGTCTTTGATTGAAAGTCATCCGGATCATATTAGCCTTCGCTCATGGTCGATGATGATAGCACCATCCGAATTGGTGAGACTAACAATGATTTTTTTTTGTGAGAGATGGTAGCCATAGAATGAAAAAAATGAGTGTTTTCATCTCCCAATTTGACCCATCTTGCTATGTTTCTTTGTTTTCAGTAAATTCTTTTGGCTTTGAGAAGGGAAGCAAGATGACCCTTTACACGATCTCTGAAGGCTGACTCAAGATCTAAGAGTGTTCTTTGGTCTTCAAGCCCATCCATTAGAAGTAAGACTAAGTTTGGATAATTCTTTGCTCCAACTCTTGAGGCCAGCCCTTACTTGTTTCAGTTTAGTAGAGAGGTTTCTAGCAGCATTGGCATAAATAGGAGAACTTTTCCTAGGTGTAAGTCGACAAAGGCCCAAGAAATTTGGATGTTCTACCCCTCGTGATTCTCAAATCTGAAAGTGTTGGCTTTGGGAATGCCGCTACCAATATGAATGACATAGGGGATATGATCCGAAATTGGTATTGGAAGAGGTTGGACAAATGTAACTGGGAAGGAGAGGTCCAAATTAGTTGATGTGAACACCCAATCAAGTTTCACCATTAGGGGTCTTGTTGCATATTACCTCAGTGTAATTTCTTCCACTAAAAGGAATTTCAACAAGATCCAGTGTCCGTATGACTTCATTGAAGTGGTTCATTTCGAAAAGGTCACCTCCAAGTCTATTTCTATCACCAAGGCTTCTATACGATTGAAGTCTCCAAAAAGAATCCAATCATCGAAAAATAGTGGTGTCAAGGTTCATAAGCCAAGTGACAAAGCCCATCTTCTTTGGGGAACTAGAGGGGCCATAAATATTTGTAACATGAAAGCTTTTGTTGTTTTGCCCGAAAACAACTTCAAAGTAATAGCATATGAGTTAGACTATATAACAAAGGCCATCAAACAAGCTGGCGGGTCCATATGGAGTCCACCACAAGCACCAATTGAAGGAGAGAAAGCAAATTTGTCCGTAGATCTTGGATAGAATTTTCTTAGATAGAAGATATCAAACAATTCTCTTTTTTTGTTTCTTGTGAACAGAGAATCTAATGTGCACTTTCATTTATTTTATTCCCCTCGACCGCATCCCATTTTTCTTGCGCATTGAGCCCCTAAAATTCCACACCAACATTTTTGTACTTCATTGTTATCCATTAACCACACTTGGGAAAAAGTATTAGCTGTTTGGGTATCCACAAACCAAATAGAAAGGAGGGTGGGTGATTAAAAAACAAGAAGCATTGGTCAAAAAAACAACATCACACCAAAGAAAAAGCAGAGCTAAAAACCATGTCAAAAAAGAGAGAGGGTGGGAGCACCAATGTATGGCAAGCCATAACATAACTTAAGGATAGATTGTTCAACATCTCTCATAGTAGAGGAGCAAATTCCGTGTGGTGCTAAGACACCGTGATATAGCAAAGGGCATGGCGGTGCAAGTTATTCTTCATCCAAAGTGCATACACGGGGGACGGGGAGCTAGAAAGGCATAACAAAAAAGATAACTGGGGCACTATCATGAGAACTAGTGCCCTATCATAGCTGATTTGCGGCTTAATCATCTAGAGAGTCCATCTTAATCGGGGCGGCCGAGACACTCTCGGCTAGATCCGAGAAAGCCTTCTCTTTTACCGCTTAAGATCTCTTTGGAGAGATAGGGGAAACACCACCGCTTGAAGCACCAAGGGGATCATGGCCAGTGGCATGGGTTCAATGGTATCCACAGCACCTAATTCGTCAATGGACTTCTTGGTAGTAGAGGTTTTGGCTTTTTTGGCACTCTCTTCATTCTTGTAGCCTTGCATCTTCTTGGACAGTCTAACACGAAGGTTGCCTAAGGAAGTTATCATCAAGCTTCTCCTTCACCTTCGTGGTCTTCTTTTCTTGGGGGTCATGAAAATGGCTAGGGGCGAGATCAAGGATCTCCAAATCCATGTCCTCCTCAATAGCAACTTCTATCTGATCATTGTTCTTTTCTTCATCAACAATATTGGCTTCATCATTAGCCCCCGATCCATCTCCACATCTTCATCATCATACACCGAGTAATCTCTTGCAATTTTCTCCGTGGCATGATCACCAAGCTAGGGGTGTAAGATAAAGGCAAGATGAATTAGGAGGTGAATATCATTGAAGAAAGATAGAGTTCGAATGTTATAGCCGATGCATAAACAAGTCGGGTTTCTTAGAAAAGGAGAGGAGGGACTGATGTGGATGAAATGCATTACCTTTCTCACCAAAGAAGGAAGGTAAACCACCCTAGGGTCCTTTTGGGAGAGAAGGTCCAATGACAATAGATTTCAAGACATTCTTGGGGCGACCTTTGATTGTCTCGGGCACGAGAGGAACCTCACCTTGGAGCAAACCCTTTCCTTTGTCTAAAACTAACAGAACTGCCCTGGTTGCCTAATGTTGACACTTGTTATCATATAAATTTATTAATCAAATAAACATGAGAAAGGGGTATAAATCATAATAACAACCTAGAATAGGGTGTCACTAACATATTTCCACCAGTTTTGGTAAAGTTGTGAATTGCGGGGACTAAAAACGTAAAAACACCGAATTCGCGAGCCGTGCGACTACGCGACGTAATGCAATCCAACTCCGAAAAAGACTCTAGAAGGCTCCGGACTAATCCCGACGCGTGATCGGTGACTTAGCACCCAAGAAAACATCATCTAGAAGACTCCGGAAGCCACGACGCCGCCAAGGGGACCCGTGGTGGGGTCCACCCCCGCCAACCGCCCAAATATGAGGCCACTCGGCCTGCCCCCGCCCAAGCAGGCCTCGCCTCGCAATGTTCGTCCACCGCCTCTAAGACGCAATCTAATCCGCTCGTTTAATGTCGGTTTGATCCGAGGGCGACGGTGGAGTACGAGTTGTATCTAAGTCCAACACCTAGCACCTCCTCCGGACTATATAAGGAGACCCCTAGACCCCCCTTTCAGATCATCAAGTTCTCAATTCATCAACAGCGCTTCAAGATCCAAGTCATCAATCCCACGCTCTAGAAACACCGCTTTAGGAAGAGTAGCAATCAAGATTAGATCTAGTAGGAAGGGAGAAATCCGCTCTCGACCGTCGGAGGCGGCTCAAGATCGGGCCCTCGTTCTTGTAAGTTCTTCATTGTAAGTAGTCTTCAAGTTCCGCACACGTTCTTAATATGAATATCTTGATCATGTTTATATTCGAGATTATTTGTTCTAATGTTTACTTTGATTACACGTTTAGCATAGTTGAATTATCATTATGTTCATGCATGGATTCGTGATAGCGCTCATCCATTGAATTCATGGGTGAGTAGTAGAGAGGATGTAATCGTGGTGATTAGATCTTATTTGCTGCGTTTGCACCCTATATGCCGGGTCGTGGTGGTAGATCGTGGTGGTGACAAAGCACCATTGAGTCCTTTGCAATCCATCCCCCTATGTAGGACTAGCGGATGATATTATTCGGGTTGTTCTAAGTTTCGGCCTTAGTCTTCACGGATTCTCGTCCTCATGTGTGGATTTAATTAGTCTTTCTTCGATGATTGTTAGATGTATTGCACTAATCAAGTAGATACTAACTTATAGTTTAGAGTTACATATTGGAGTTTCTAATGCTAGCTAGCCTATGAATTGCTATATAGCCCACCGTTTGACACTTTCTACTTGCACACCGGATATGACTTGGTTGAATCTATTTATCGAACTTATATTATCTTTATTGTGAACTTTGATCCCCTGTTTATGTAATTGATAGATTTAATACTTAAGCTTGCTTATGAGAGATGATTAATGTTTAGATACACACATGCATAGTTAATTCTTGATAATAGACTTCTTTCCCTATGGTAGAATATAAATTCAATACACGGTTCTTACTCCCGGTTAAAATGCTACAATGGTATATTCATATCCGTATAAACTTGCGGATACCCGATTATAATTGTTTATTTACTTATTAAGAAGTTTATCGAGGCATAGTACGAATATTTTATTCCTTGCATATTAGTAGTTTTAACTATAGGGATGACAACCTTTTCGGATATGCTATGAACTGCAATGAATTATTTTCTTTTAGTTTTATCCGAAGCAACATCGATATTTATTTTTGACGCCATTGCTAGTGATAGGTTTATATCTGTTTCTAGTTAGTGACGTTAGAAATACCAACACCTAATCGATCCCAAAGCGTATCATTGATAACTTCCTCAACATCATCCTCGTTTCATAATCGGTTGGGCGGATGCATCCTCCATCGACGGGGCGGATCCATCAACATTCATTCTTTGAGCCAAGGTTGATTCTTCTTTGGAGTAGAGTCGAACTCTTTGGAGCTCCCAACCGATGTGAGGAGGTGAAGGGGGTACTAGATGCAAAGTGGACCCATGGTAACGAAGGCTTCTTCATCCGGTGGCGTTGGCATGTTGTTCTTCTTTAGAATGTAGCGGGGGAAGGTCTAGGAATGACCCTTTGGAGGGATACCTGCATTGATCTTGACAGAATCTAGGATCTTGATGTCATCATTCAAGTAAACATTGGCCACAACCTTAGCAAGATCACTAGGACCATGCCAATCAACTAAGATCCCAAAACCAGACACAGCCTTGGCAATGATCGAAGTACACTTAAGGTCTTTGGGGAAACCAATCAACGTGACCCAGGCTTCACGATCAAGACCAAAAGAACATGCATTTTTGCCTCATCATGCTTGATCACAGACATGTTGTAGCCCCCAAATTGGAAAATGGGTCCCAGAAATCTTTCCCGCTCAAGAGGAGTATTGAAGTGAACGAAAACATCTCCAAGAAGACAGGGTTGTACCTCGGCGTGCACCTCATGGTCATGGAAGAATGCACGTAACGTGATGGCGAGGTCCTTGAAGTTGCGCTTGTTGACTGTAGGCTAGAGCTTGATGATGGCCAGGTCTTCATTGTGATGGGAGAAGCAGCCCGTCATGTACACTTCATGGTGGAGCATCGGTTTTGGGGGCATGCTCCACTAGGGTGAAGCCCTTCGGACAAAGGGTCGTAGATCCACCGCCCGGTTCGCCATCACCCCGAACGTATCAAACTTATCCGTTTAGAGCCCGAATTGAGCACGGTTTATATTCACCGCACTATCCCTTGAAATTCCAAATGGGAAATAGCCCGATAACGCCATTGATGCCACGATTTGGAGAAGCAGGATTTGGTAGTTTGTCCATAATTGAAGCAGGAGCGACAATGGACTTTCCCTCTACAATCTGTCCTAGCATGGCCAAGGCCCAAGCAGTTACTACATTGGGCCAAGACAAGAGGAGAGGAAACCCTTGAAGTGAGGTGGTTTGTTAGGATGCCGATGGGCCAGGATTGGAAAGGAAAGATGCGGGCATGATTTTTTGCTTCCATACGGCCTTCTATAGATCCATTGTGATTGTTGGAGGCCCGACAATTTGAATTTGAATGTGGGGGCTTGCCTGGCGGGGCCATTTCCGGAGGAAACGCCTAAGATGAAGCCAGTCTCTTGATACACCAAATGAAGAACACGCTAGCTTGGGGAGTTTGAAACTGGAAAGAGGGAGCAGATTTGATCTTACTACGTGTTCAAAGACAAAAGGATTCAAAATAGTTCTTGGGGTATTTGAGCCGAACGAAGACAGGTTTTTTTGGCTTGGGGAGGATTAACTGATGGTGCTATTGAGGATGAGTGCACAACATCAGCATAGCTTTTTTTGTTCTTAGCACCAACAGTAGTCCACTCTGAAAGTCCCTAGTTTGGTTTTGGCTAATTGTTGAAATCTTAGGACTAATCTCCAAGCTTAAGTGTGGTCTAGTATGAGATGGTCCTAGCCAATTAGAGAAGCATGGATATCATGGTGGATGCATGGAGATGATCCAAAAGATGATCAAGTGGTTGGACTTGGAGAATAGAAGAAAGAGAAAAACAAAATGGGCTCAAGGCAAAGGTACAACCATAGGGCCATTTTGTTTTGCACTCAAGACACCATAGAGGGTGTGAGTGATTTAGGATCAATAGCCGAACTATTAAGAGGAGAAGTACTTTGAAAACTTCGATCAAGTGCCACTAGGTCTAATCAATTATGTTGATGCATTTACGATGTAGTGTGCTGACTTCTAACCTTGCAAAATGCTTTGGAAAATGCTAACGCACGTGCACATCACTACTACCGAAATCATTTTACAAGACACTGCCCAATCTTTTCCGTGACGGGCATTGAGTTTGCCAGCCACGGTTAATGGCCCGATTAACCGTGGCGGGCGTTTTTTTTATTTTTCGTGATGGGCACTTTTGCCCACCATGGAAAATCGATTAACCGTGGCGGGCAATTTAAAACGCCCACCACGGTTAATATCCATTTTCCCGCGGGCATCCTAACGTGCCTGCCACGATAGAAATTGATTTCCGTGGCGGACATCCTTAAAAGCCCGTCATAGAAAATACGAGGCCCGATTCATGAGCCTAGGTAGCCAAATATCCACTCCGGTATATAAGCGAAACCAAACCCTAACTCGGTATCCACTCTCTTTTCCTCACTCTCTCATGCGATGGGCCGAGCGCCTCCTCTCTCATGTGACACTTAGAGCGCCGTGCATCCTTCTCCCCCCAGGATGGGTCTGCTGGACCCATCCCACCACCCCACCCCTCCTCTCCTCGTACCTTCCCCGCTCCTGCTCCCTCCCTCTCCCTCCGAGCCGGGAAGATGGCGAGGCGCAACGCCGGTAGCACAAGGGAGCGGCGCGGCCGGCCTCCACGGTGGGTGAGGCGTGAGGCTCCATGGCGGACCGCCTCCACAAATGGCTAGGCACGATGCTCGGCGGCGCGGTGGGGATCCACGGAAGGCGGGCGCGACCATCGATGGCTGGCATGGCGCGATACCGTGTGAGGCTCGGTGGCACCGGCGTGAATCCCGCTTCCTCAATGCGGATCGGCTTCCTCGCCCGCCGATCCGGCTTCCTACAAACCGATCCGGAATCATCGACGGGCCAAGCGGATTCGGGTGATGGCGCACCTCGGCACGCGGATCCACTATGGAGGCGCATGGATCCGCGGCGGCGCTGGGCGGATCCGACGCCAGGCGATGCTCCACCATGGCGGATCCGGCTCCTACCGATGGTGGCGGCGGCATTGCTGCCCTAGATAGGCTCGGCGGGCCTATCTATGGTTTTTTTTTTTTTGAAACATTAACCGCGACAGCACTCTAACCTGCCCGCCTCCGATAATCCGATTTTAGTGGCGGGAACCGTGAGCCCGCCGCGGTGAGGTCGCAATTCTCTTGTGACCTTAGCACCGCTGACGACTACGATGCCCGCCACGAAAAATCGAAATGCCCGCCACGCAAGTGATTTTGTGTAGTAGTGCATGATGTACACTTGTTGCGGTTGGCTTCGTGGAAGCAAGGGTGAAGTGAGAAAAGTTGGAAATGCTACTGGTGGTGCACCAAACACACGGGCCGGTCGTCCGATGCATCCAACCAAAGCCGAGGTTGAGGGCCTCACACCGACGCTTGGCCGAGACGCAATCGACGCCGTCAGTGCAGTGTCAACGCCATCCGGTCTTCTAGGTTCGTAGAGGTGGTTGCAATGGATGCATTGGTGTGTCGTGCACCCCCATCTAACGCGCCCAAAGTCGCGTTTTCCCATTCTACGTGCTCTTTGGACTGCCAACGGATGCATGGCGAGTGCACCGCCATCCATCATCGTGCAGTGCGTGGGTTAGGTGCAAGTTTAGTGCGTGGCGGTTTCGATCGTTCGGGCCACCGGCGCATCTAGTGCTAGGCACTGATGCGTCTGGTGCCACTTTTAACTGTGTGGTGGGGATCATTGTGACCGTTGAGGTTCAATGGGTCACGTTTGAATAAGTGACACGCGGCACCAATCGGCTCACCGGACGCTGGGCGTCGGTGAGTCTGATGCACTCGTGTGGTGCGTCCGGTGCAAGCATGTCAAGCCCTACGGCTATGGCAGCCCATGGCTACCTATATAAGTGAAGTGGCCGGCTCCAAGGGACCTCTCTTGGCACTTTGAATCATTTGACATCCCTTTGAGCCTAGCAAACACACTCCCACTCACTCTCTTGCTTGATTGTGTATTTCCTGTGAGATTTGGGAGAGATCTTAGTGCATTGCTTGCTTGATTGCATCTAGTGGCACTTGAAGATCGTTGTGGCCGGCAGATTTTTTGTTACTCTTGGAGAGTACCACTCCTAGCCGGCTCGGAGAACTGGTGGAGGCGTTGGCAAGATAAGGAGATTGTTCCTAGCCACCTCCGGTTGCTTGTAAGGGGTTTGTGAGCTTCCCCACGGAGTGACAAATTGCTACTCTATTGGATTGCACATGTCATTGAGCTACCGCACTTGTGAGTGGTGCCTTGCGGGGAGTTTGTCTTGCCGGCCTCACCAAAGAACCATCGGGGTGTTGGTCGACACAACAAGGACGTAGCTTGTCGGTGCACAAGTGAACCTTGGGATAAATCATTGTGTTCATCCTCTATTGGTGATTGGCTTCATTGTTGATTGATTGCCTTCATCTTGGTGATTGGATCATAGACTCTTCACGTCGGTATAACAAGCACAAACCTCTCTTACATTACATTTATATATATTGCTTGTGTAGCGTTAGTTGTGTAGCTTGTTAGTTGCTAAGTAGCTTGTTTAGCTTGCTCACCTAGTTGGTAACTTAGCAACATAGCCCTTGATTGATTTAGTGATCATAGAAACTAGAATTGCTATTAGGTGGCTTGCCTAATCATTAGAGCTAGAGCAAACCGCATTTCGCCAATTCTTTTACTAACAAGTTTGCTCTAGTCAACTTATAAAATTTTTATTAGGCTATTCAACCCCCCCTCTAGCCATATTATGACTTTTCAAGTGGTATCGGAGCCGCGTTCACCGTTTAGAGCAAGGATTAACACCCTTCGGTGCAAAATATGGCTCAAGTAGTGTTCAACCATGATGGGGGCAAACCACCTTTCTTTGATGGCACAAGTTCTTTTGATTATTGGAAAATAAAGATGAAGATGTACCTTGGTTCCATAAATGATAGAGTGTGGGATGTCACCAAACATGACTTTGCCATCATTGATCCAACAAATCCCACCGACAATGAAAGAGCAAATAAAACATGCAACACAATGGCTCTCAACACCATAATGGCATTGATTCAAAGGTGTTTGAGCAAATCAAAGATCTTGAGAGAGCAAATGAAGTATGGACAAGATTGGAAGAAATCTATGAGGGCACCAAAGTTGTGAAGATTGCCAAGCTATACATGCTCAAGAGCAATTTGACCAACTTCAAGATGAAGGATGATGAGAGCATTCCGGCGATGTTCCTTAGGCTCCAAGTAATCATCAATGATCTCAAGGGGCTTGGAGAGAATGTAAAGGATGAGAACTTCATTCATAGGTTCTTGATGTGCTTGCCCAAAAGGTTCAAGATGTTGAGAACTTTACTCTTTAGATGTGGATTTGAGGGAAGAACTCCAAGTGAGATTCTTGGTGATGTGATGACCGAGGATCAATTGAATGGAGATAGTGATGATGAGAAGAAGGAGGAAGAAAAGAAGAAGAAAACCGTGGCATTCAAGGCCTCCAACTCCACTTCCAAGAGCAAGGGCAATGCTATACTACTCCTCCTCCTACCACTACTCCTACTCCTCCTCCTCCAACTACTCTACTACTACTTGGTGGCTGAAGGACTTAGCCTACTACTTGGCGTACACCCTTGCATCGTTGTACGTACGTTGATTAGGATCAAACCAACAATGACATGACGACTTGTGTGCTTGCAGGATGCAAGCATATGTAAGCAAGGAGCTGAACCAAGGTGTTATCTACCTATCTCCCATGCATATTACCCAGAGGGCCATTGTTGGCTTTGAAATAAAGGATGACCATCCCGATCTGGTGAACTTGATGGGGTTGGAAAAAGTTATGTACCGAAATTAGATGCAAAGCGAGATCATGAAAAGGAGGACAAAGTACATCTACGAGGCCATGAAGCAGATCTGGGGAAATGGGTGTATCCTTACTGCCCACCATTTCAAGTAAATCAAACGACTACTGGGTTCACTACTTTTCATGTTTCGAGATCTGAAATCCATATATGTTTGATTGGTGCAGCTTCTCCAACGTTCGCCACTGGATTATATTTGTGATCTATCCTCCGGATGGAATGGCCTGTATATTCGACTCCTTGCATGATACCAACAAATTAGAGTACAGGCATTTTGAATCGGCTATGCAAGAGTAAGTGTGATGACACTTATTCTTTCATACACTCAACGTCAATTATCAAGTTTGACCAACTTGTGGACACTATTGGATTTCATACAGCACTTACAAGGACTACTTGGCCGATCGACTACTACGATCGGAGATCCGAGATATGGAAGAAGAAGCACCAAAATGAACTAAAGTTGAAGCGACATTTCCCGCACGTTGCAAGACTCGTGTGTGCTAGTACATATTGAATGCTCGATATGGTCTAACGATGATGTGTTACATATATTGTGCATGCAAAGTCGCTAAGCAACCCGAGGGCTCACTTCGTGTGGATACTACACTTGTGAGTACCTCAGGGCTAGCGTCAAATACAGCGACAGCTCAAGAAATCCAAACAAAGCTAGGAACACTCATCGGTGGACCTGAGCTTCAATCAAACAGTCGCCGACATTTGTAAGTGCGTCACACACGACTGCATAGCTGTTGATGGAAAGTTCTTCAACGTCGAGAGCGAGCTGGGGTGGGAACCCAAGTACGAGAGGCTACGCAACTGGAGGACCATGCTAGACATGAGCGACTACAGGTTGCTGGACATCTAGGTGCCCTCCCCATGAAATGAACTAAGTGTTGTAATATGAATCAATGTGATATGGCCAAAGTGTTGGATGTCGTGGAACGACAAGGACGACGACATATAAATGAATGTGATATATTTTTATCTTCTGATATGACTAAGTGCTTTGTCATTTGAATGTAATGTAAATATTGTAATGTTAACAGAGTTTTCAAAATGTTTTTAATTTTTTAAAATCTAGAAAAATCTTAACCGTGGCGGGCGCGCAACAAAAACCACCACGGTTAATCGATTAACCGTGGCGGTTACCTTTAAAAAACCATCGTGGCGGTTACCTTTAAAAACCATCACGGTTAATTAACCGCAGGGGTTTCTTTTTAAGGAGACCGCCATAGTTAATCGATTAACCATAGCGGTCTAAAAACCGCCACGGTTAAGCCCATGTAGCTCGTGGCGGTTGCAAAACCACCACGGTTAATAACAAATAACCACCACGGTTAAAAGAACCAGTAGTAGTATTTTTTGAGATCTACAACTTTTATTATGGTCGTTTCTCCATTCGAGGTCATTTCAAAAATTCAGATTTGAAATGTGAGAAATTCAAATATAATGTTCCATGCATAGATGATTTCAAATGAAAAAGTTGTTGACTATAAAGTTGTATAACTTTTCAAGAACACATAGCTTTTCGAGATCTACAACTTTCGTTTTAGTCGTTTCTCTATTCGATATCGTTTGAAAAATTCAAATTTACTATGCACCTCCTATTTTTATACACGATGGAAATAGGTTTCTCAAGGAGGCTGCAATTAGAGTCAGCTCTAAAAATGCGATTTCTAGAGGCAGCTAGAAATAGAGCCACCTCTAAAATTTGGGCATTCCTAGAGGCGGTGCGAACTCTAAAAATGCATTTCTAGAGGCGGCTTGTTTTAGAGGTCATTTCTAGCCACGTCTATAGTAAAGGGCCTCCCATTGCTAGTAATCGAATTTGTAGTAGTGTGAGTAGAATTTATTATACTTGCTCTTAACACTACGCTGGCGTGGCTAGCCCGCATCCGCGCATGGCTCATAGTCGGATAGTCCTGGTGCCGGGCTCGACGCCATAATCCACGGCGTCAACCTACCTCGACGTTGTAGGTCATGGCCCCGACCTTTGGATCCAAAGATGTAATTTAGATGTCCACCAGTTTAAATATGAATATTTTTTAAAAATAATTAAAAAAATAAAGAAAAATTCGGTGATCGTGGAGCGGTCTGCAGTCCCGATTGAAAGGAAAGCAATGAGAGAAAAGAAATCAATTAAAAGGAGGAGCAGGCCTACATGGGCCTTTTTCGACGTTCAAAACACCAAGTGATCTACCTCTTTTTATTTATAAAATAATATGCACTACTACATTGAGCAACATTAGGGGCGGCCGGTGATGGACTCTAGGGGGCGGTTTTCCCAAAATTACCTAAACAAGCGCCCTAATGTTCATCCACATTAGGGGCGGTTGTCTCAACCCCCTAATGTAAATACCAGATTTCATATTTTTAAAATTCAAAAAAAAAAAAATAACAAAAGATTTTTTTAATCGGGTAGGACCCCACCGGCCAGCTACCCACATCCCCTACACATGGTGATTTTTTCAGGCTTTTTTGCAAATGTTGCGGCCGCCAAGATTCGAACCAGCGACCTCGAAGCTCGCGCCACGACCCTCCCTCCACTGCGCTACACACTTGTATGTGTCCATATCCCATTCAGCGTCCTCATATATTATACAAATCCGAGTGTAAATTGACTATTTGAGGCCCTAAACGGATTCGAATTAAAATTCGGCAACCCACTGTAGGGGCGCCTCAATATAGAACCGCCCCTATTGTGCACCACGGTAGGGGCGGCTGATGATTGAACCGCCCACGATAAACATAGGGGCGGGTTTGGTACACGAGCCCCCCCTAATGTGTCGTCGGTAGGGGCGGTTTGTCAACGCCGAGGATTTTCGATACATTAGGGGTGGCTCAAAGTATGAGCCACCCCTAATATAAATGTCGCGCTCCCTTAGTTGGCTTTTGTAGTAGTGATGGACAGAAATGTAAAAAGACTTATTTCCTGAACGACATTGACCTCTCAAGTGAAGTCTATACTACCTAATATGTGCTGCTCATAGTCATGGCTGCAGGGCTCCACTGCTTATCTATGTGGTTGGTGATCGATCAAGTCACCGCTGACTGCAGCTCTGACCACGACGTCTGCCCCACCCCGCGGGTGACGGCATCCTTGTGTCGTGTGTAGGAGTAGCACGGGCCAGCAGTACACGTCTCCTGTGACAGGTCGTACAAGTTACTGCACACTTTGACACCGTGCAGCTCACTGTCTGAACACAAACTGTTAGTTGCAGTAGACCAAGGACAACGTGTGGGTATTTCTGCCGTCTGCCCGTAGATTCTGTGGGGGCCAATGGTGTTAAAGCCATAAATGCTTAGAAAAGTTTAACTCATTAAATTTAGAATTGTATTCCTTCTGGCATGGAGGAATATATATATATTTTGCGATAATTTTTACAGAATAAGTTATTCTATAACCACCTCTATTTATGATAATTTTATATATTAATTTACGATAAAGTGAATACATATTTATCACAGTCACTATAACACATGGAGATATTTACTGTAACATTATAGGAAACCACTTAGTAACGAGTTACTATAATCTCATAAATTAGCATAGTAATTATCGTAACTCAAAGTGGCCACAGAATAAGTTATTCTATAGCCAGCTGCAAGACTTATTAGTTCTATATATATAAAAGTTTCTCGCGGTACATAATCTCACTAGCCACCTATACCTAACGTATGATCCAGGAAATATTACATTGAGAAGAATATTAGAATTATTGGACCAAGTGGGGCAGAAATGTCGTTCTCATATATACCTATCGTAATAGTAATAGTGCAATTTGGCTATATATATATATACACATAAATAATACTTTAGATGTAAACGGTTGAGCCAAAAGCAAAGGCACAAAGAAAGTGAACAACCTTACGCTAGCTACTAGGCATCATTTCCATGTCAGATGAGCACGTCATACGGCTAGTCGTCCAGATCGTGACATGTACTAATTAATAGTATATGTTGACAGGACGCCCCACCGCGTGTTATAGAATATACAAAGTTGAATAAGTTGGAAAAGCTAGCGTGACGATGCAACCCAATTATCAAACTAATCCAGCATTCCCTATGGTTGATGCCACGACAAACTGCCTTGACCAACTTGTTAAGGGCTTGATTGATGCCCATATATCCCCTGAATTCATGTGTGTTGGAGTGGTGTGTGAAATTTAGTTTAAATTCCACACCAAACCACTCCAGCACACATAGATTGAGGGAATACATGGACACACAAACAAGGCCTAAGGTGACAATTCTACCGGTCCATAAGGCCATAACGTCACGAGCCACATGGTCCTAGCTAGATCGTGTGTTCTAGCTATGGTTACAATGAAGAGAAGATTGGACCAAGTGGTACATGTCGTGGTCACATACTTATTTTTTTCTAGAGCGGGTCTAGCCCGTCTTTCATTAAGAAGGCAGGAATTTTAAACATTACAAATAGGCATGGCACAATCTCACTAGCGAGACGCAAGCGAGATTGACCGTGCGATGAACGAACCACCAATATAACAAAATGGACTATACGGCCATACGGTTGCGCGACCAAGACAAGGATCTCCAGTGGCCTACATGGCACACATACTTATCGTACAGTATGCCAGAAATCGCTATTAGTGACACCTCTATTAGTGACTCAAAAACAAAATGTGTCACTAATAGATTATCAGGGACGCGGGTTGACATGACGCGTCACAGATTAGATGTTGCCCATGCTCTAGGATCAATATGCGTCACTAATAACAGCTTATCGCTGGCGCGTCTTGTTAACCCGCGTCATCGATAAAATGCATGACGCGTGTTGGTCGACCCGTCACGGATATGTGGCCTTATCGGCAACGCAGTCAACAAAACGAGTCACGATAATTATTGTGACATGTGTTTTATAGACGGCGTCATCGATATGCACATATATCTGCGTGACTCGTTCTCGTGAATCTGCGTCACAAATAAGTGGGGTGGGCCGTTGGGCCTTGGCCAACCGGCCCGGCGATCATTCCCGCCTCCTCTCATATCGGGCCTTGGTCGACAGCCCCGACCACCGAAGAGAATCGGCGCCGCCTCCACACCCTAGCCCCCGCCTCCTCTGCGGCCCACGCCGTGCCGCACCGCTCTCCTCGGCGGCGCCGCCTTCAGCTGCACCAGTCCTTCCCCGCGATGGCGGTGCCCCAGCCCTTCCCCACGACGGCGGTGCTCCGGCCCTCCCCGCGATGGTGGCGCCAAGCGCCGCGTGGCGTGCTACCGCCTCGGTGACGGGCGCGCCCCTAGGATGACGCGGCGGCGGCACCCCAACCCTTTCCCGTGCAGCGGCCCCTTGTTGACGGCGGCGCCGCCAAGCGGTGGCGGCCCCCCCCCCGGCGCCGAGGAGCCCGTGGCCATCGATTGGTGAGAGTTCTGCCTATCCCCACTATGTCTCGATCTGATTCGACACCACGTCTCGATCTGATTTCATTTCGATTTGTTTCCCTTAGAAATTGTTCGATTCGTTAGTTGATTCATCCGCCTAGCTCGACAGGTACCTTTAATTCGGCCGTGAGGCTCAACCTTGGAGCACGGCATGGTAGAACCGTGAGACATTGGCCCCGTCGGTAGGCCACGAAAGCAGGTGCAACTGGCCCCTGCACGGGTGTTGTAGCCATGGATCCTGTCCCTCAATCCAGCAAACTGAAGAGAATAAGAATATATTCTAGTGCCTGGTTATCAGTGAGTGTATCCGTGCGTTCTGTTTTTATTTCAATTTCTAGCACCTGTATGATTTATTTTTCATGTCATAATATATGGATACTTGTAAAGGTACTAGGCCTAGTTGCAGCAGTGTTGTGAAGTTCAAAAATATGTTGGTTATTTTGGTTTTATTCAGATCAGATCCGTTTCTAACTGTAAAAGTGGAAGTATCAGATGCTGCCATGGTTTACAAATATGTCAGATCTCGATAAACTGAAGCCCATCAATTGTCATGCTAAATTTTACTCAATGCCCATCAGCAGCCTTGTCGTTTGGACAACTCTTGGTATCTTAGAATCAGACTTTACAAATGGATGTAACTCATCTTCAGAACTCTCTTCTGAATTTTTAGCCAGTCTTGATTTGTACTAATCTTTATTTTTAGCAAGTCATGATCTGAATAATAGTATCTCATATACATTCCTTACCTGCTGTTCTAAGATTTTGTTACAATATTTTATATTTAGATCACAAGCTCTTAATACTGATGAGTCACATCTAGGAGATGAACCACTGTCTTTAGGAGTCAAGAGCCTGCTTGAATGGCAAGTAATAAGCCAATAACAGTGAAGGTAAGCTCAGTTGACTTCTTAGATATCTCAAATTTCTGATGCTCAACTATTGTCTTATAGTGTTGGGCCCCAAAACAATGTCACTAGCTCTGAAATTTTTTTACTCATATGTGCAACAGTAACTAAGTTATAAGTTGATGTGTAGTAGTGCTGCAGCTATCAGTCTTCTTTGTGTTTGATTTTAGTATGTTTGCAGCATGTGTCAAAACCTGAGTCATATCTAGAGAGCTATATCAGTACTATTGGAGTTGATTTTGTAAGATGGTTTCTCGATGAGATAAAAAAAGCTGATTCCCTCTGTAGTGTGCCATTGCTTGCATGCCTTGCTAGTTTTTTTTTTTTTTTTTTGAAGGCAATGCCTTGCTAGTTATTACTCATGTATGGCCTTTTTTCCTCCCTATCTGCTAGAAAATACGCACCGTTGAGCAAGATGGGAAGACAATAAAACCGCAGATTGTAAGTAATCAGCTGTAGTAAAGGTTACATTTCATAACAGTTAGAAGCTTTGACACTGATGTTTCTGCACATTCTTCTGATTTAGTGGGATACTGCTGGCCAAGAGCGCTTTAGGACCATTAATTACAAGCAGCTACTACTGTGGAGCTCACCAATAACCCTTTTCAGTGGACGCGTATTGGCTGGAGGTGTCACCGATAACATTTATCTGTGGCGCGTATTGGCGGTATCGTCGTCAGATTACCCTTATCGATGGCGCATATTGGCTGGACTCGTCACCGATATCCCTTATCAGTGACGTCTTTTACGCGTCACTAATATTGTACTATCACTGACACAAAATTAGTGACGCCTAAAATGCGGCGTCACTGATAGCCGTGAACAAGTGTCACCGATAAGGATTTACGGCATAGTGGTAGTACAATTTGGCTTGATAGGTGAACAAGTGTCACTGATAAGGATTTACGGCATAGTGGTAGTACAATTTGGCTTGATAGATGTAGGGAGAATGACTCAATTTGATGTGCACATTGATTGTAACACGGTGAATAAATTGTAAAGATGACTCTATCGATAGCTGATCGGTGGTAATTGTATGAAACTAGCAGCCATGGTGTGGACTAGTCGACAAACCATTCAATATTTATTAATCAATGAAACACTAAACTTGGATTGATGTTGGATGCATGCATGTCGTTGTCGTCCGACATGGATCCGTGCTTGGTGACTCACAGTCTTGCCCACTTCGTCTAACCGATGGATGCTGACTCGAATGAAATGAAACTGAACCAATTAGCTTTGTTCGTTTTGTAGTGCTTAGTTATGCGAATTAAGAGCATCTTACATCAGCCTACACTCATCATACGTGGCTAGTGATTTTAAGATACTTCATGTGTGCTTGTGTTGTGCTAATTTAACTTAAGCTTTGCCGGTTGGTTGTGGTAGAAAATAACATTTTCAAAATAAGACGTGACAAACAGAGTTAAGAGAATCAATCGTGCATTTAATATTATTCACTAGTTGAATGGGTTCACTGTGGTATTGGTGCACTACAGTTACAAATAAACTAAACCATCCAATATTCTAGTAGACCCTTTTTTTTTTTTTACTTTCTCTATTTCAATGTGTAATCATTACATGCTGAAATAACTTTTGATATGAATATATACAATTGTGTAACATTGATCTATTCCAAGAATGTCGAAGTATACTTATTTTGGAATAGACGGAGCATGTAGTTAGTAGTTAATTTATTTTGGGATCGAGGGAGCATGCAGGAGAATTTGCACGTAAAAAGTAGCTGAGTACTCCCTCCATTCAAAACAAGTGCAAATCTCGTGCTCTAAGGAGTCAAACAAATCTCAAGTTTGACTAGATTTATACAAAATAGTATTAACATTTATTTTTCTAAATAGGATTATAATGTAATTAATCTAATGATGGTTATTTGATATTATAAATTTTAGTATTTTTTCATATAGATTCCATCAATTGACTCCTCAAAATGTTTTGTGTGTCAAGCTTGTAATGCTTGTTAGTGCATGAATCATCTCACCATAAGACTCGCCACAACTGGCGGCAGGCAACTGACGGACCATGATCCTAAGGGTTCCCCACGGGACCGACTAACCGCCATGGGCTTGGGTCGGCCTACGGTCTGCTTGAGGACACGAGACAAGGTGGCATGTACTCCAAGATATGAAGGACTGACCTAGTCGGATTCTAGGAAAGTTAGCTTCTATAATAGAACTAGAACACTTCTGTCCGACTAGGACTAGATGAATGCATCTATCCTATGGACTATATAGAGAGGCAGGAGCACCCCTCCTTGTAACATCATCATACACAACAATCCAACCCAAGGTAACATGCCTAACTGGACATAGGGTGTTACGCTAATTCGGCGGCCCGATCCAATATAACTCATTATCTTTGCATTTACCATCGAGTTCTCTGTTTGTCGAAGCCCACCTAACATCATCCTGGGTAGCCCCATGATGTGTTGCCGGTCATCAGACACGGACAGCTAGTGTGCCAGGTAGGGGCTTTCAGTGAATTCACTCTCGAGAGCTTGATGGACCTCTATATCACCACGATTTTCTCAACAGGATTGGCCTTCGTCATCGGTTCCTCAATCTGCATAGCGGATGATTCCGGCATGCTCCAAGGTCACATTATGGAAATCTCGGTGGATCAGACTGTCTCAGGAAATCGCTGAGATGCGTTGGAGGATCTCATCGAGAAAATCGATGATTTGTCAATTTTTTATTCTACTCGGACTCGGAATCAATTGAAGCAGCTCGAGTTGTACTCGGATACAATCTGTCTGTATGAGTCAGCCTCCAGGATATCGAGCAATCACGCTTACCTAGTTTGATTTCCACTCGAACTCAGGAGTACGGCTTCTGTCTACCAGGAGTTGGTCTCGAAGATTATGCAATCCACTTCAAACATGAAGGCAGATCAAGAAATTCCCCTGACAGGTGCCCAGCAAGGCTTGGTTCTCTCTGCTACATCAAAAGGGAACATTGTGCACTGTCGGGAGTCCGGCTACTCAAGGATTCATCTGATTCATCTCGGCTGGTCGGTATGCTACGACTACCAAATCTAGCACCAATAGCACCATCTATTGTGGACACTGCCGGGAGGTCTTCATGTTCCGATGAAGCTAATCATAGGCGCCTCGAGGATGAAGCGGCTCAGCAATGGCATGATGAGGAAGAAGCACGAGATTGGGACCGCAAGGGTCGTGAAGGAAGATATGCGTCTGCCTCACGCAATCTCGAGCTTGAGTTCCGAGAAGTCGCCAGCCATAGGGTATTAAACACCCCATATGCCAACATTGTCTATGCAGCAGAAGAACTCGCTCACATGCCCAATCTCACTCCTCAGCAGGAACGCATCAAGGTTGTGCTGCAGTTCGCTACACTTCAGATGCACGGACAGAACTTAACTTTGCTCGCACAGCCCTCTCAGGCAGGTTCCTTGGGGCAGCCCCCCAGATGATCTGTTCATGAAAGGCTTAGAGGACAAAGTCAAAATAGGGGAGGCATGGACAATCATGGCTAACCCACCTGAAGGTGATCTATGCAATCAACTTCACAATCGAGAATGGGTCACGGAGTCGGCACTCATAATACCTGACATACCGGATCATTTCCCCTACATATCTAGCCAGCTACATGCTATCCATTTTCCACCTAAATTTAAGCCTACCAACCTCGAGAAGTACGATGGCAAGAGGGAACCATGGCAATGGCTCCGTATCTACTCTCAAGCCACCGAACTCGTAGGAGGAGATAATGATATCAACGCTCTTTTTCTCCCAATGGCACTTGACATAGTTCCGCTAACCCAGTTTAAAAGACTTCAGGCAGATTCCATTGATAGTTGGGGTGGACTCCATAAGATGTGCGTGCAAAATTTCCAAGATTTCCTGGCCCGTCCAAAACACTTGACATGACCTCAGGAATTGCAATAAAGGAAACAATGAAAGCATACGTGACTATTACAAGCAGTTTGCCAAAATCTTCACAACTGGCAATGGTGTCAAGGAAAGATTCTAGTTCTCAAACTTCATCAAACACAAGCAAAAGGCCACAGACAAGTTTTGTCACACCGTTGAAAGGGTCATAGACGCTAAAGAGAGAACTCATGAATAGTTCCCTGATCACAATCGCAACAACAATCAGACTGATAACCGAGGTGGATAGTCGGGTAGGAAGCGAGGGCCAGACAACCCTGTCACATCCATGGAGACATCGAAGAAGGGTGGCAAGGCTAGAAATTTTGAAGACTTACTCCTTCAGCAATGGCCCTTTCATCCGAGTAACAAGCACTTTCGACTACCGAGTGTAGACAACTCAAAGAGCACAGCCTCACCCAAAGGGGCGACAAAGGCAAGCCTAAGGATAAGGTCGACGATGGTCAAGTTGACTAGAATCAAGGTGGCAACTTCTAGCTGGTCAAGAAAGTTGTCAACCTTATCGTCGGAGGAGTAGTCGCTTCAACGTCCAAGAGACAAGAGAAGCTTACCCTCCGTGAGACCTTGGCTACTGAGCCTACTGCACCAAGATACCTAGATTGGTCTGAGTACCCGATTCACTTCACTGGGGATGATGAATGGACCAGCTTCTCCAATGCTTTGGCTGCTATACTTTGGTTACGGATCCCACGATAGTAGGTGTGCAGCTCACCAAAGTCCTTATCAATGGAGGAGCAGGCCTAAACATCATTTTCACCAGCACTTTGAAGAAGCTAGGCCTTGAATCTGTCGGTTTCCTTACTCTGACTAACATCCCCTTCTAGAGGATTGTACTTGGGAAAGCAGCAATGCCCCTCGGGCAGGTCATGTTACCGGTCACATTTGGAATAGTGGCCAACTACATAACAGAGTTCTTTAAGTTCGAGGTGGCCGATTTTGATTCCTCATATGAGGCTATCTTTGGATGTCCAGCACTCGCCTAGTTCATGGCGGTTCCACCACCACTACTTAAATTCTTTTTTTACTTGAGACATTGCCCAAGTATTTAATGGAGGCGGGTAGGCTGGGCGGCCACCTCCGTTATCGATGGCAGCACCCGCCTTGGTTAAAACTTAACGGAGGCGGGTAGCATAAAAAGCGCCCGCCTCATTAATGTTACAAATAACCAAGGCGGTTGCCCTAATTTATTAATTGAGGTGGATTCTATAATACAATTGCCTCAGTTAATCTAACTTAACCGAGGCGGTTGGTATAAGGTGCCCACCTCGGTTAATATATCAACCGAGGCAGTTGATATAAGGCGACCGCCATGGTTAATATTGCATTAACCGAGGTGGTCACTTTTACGTTGCCTGTCTCCGTTAACCCTAAGGCTATAAATGCAGCACCCAGCCGTCCCCATCTTTCTCATGGATTCTCCTCCATTTTGCGGGTTTTGAGTTCCAAAACCCCAAAAATTGGCAATTTATTAGGGAGAGAAGTTATGCCCTTGGATTTGTTGAAGGTGGACATTGCAAGAGGTTGCTACATGTGCCCTCTGTTGGTATTTATTAAGTGCAAAAAGAATATAAAGGGTTCATAGCGCCATGAGGAATATATATACCATTGTAGCTTTTACCCTGAGTATTCAGTATCGTTATTTATATTTTCCACAGGGGGAAGCAAGGGTAAAGACTATGATAAATCAAAATCATGTATCTACTAACTTAATATACCAACTAAACTAAAGTGAGGGGGTAAATAATGTATATGATATGAATGATAATTAATAGCACTTAACCGGGGAGAATATTATAATATAGAATAGATAGCTAGGTCGAGAGGACAACGGGAGAGATCTAGGTTCCTGAATACTTCTCTAGTACTTTGGTTCTTGAGTAACTAAGGCATGAAAAGGTATAGCGATCATAAAAGAACACTTCGGGACATGGAACACTAGCCGCGGAAAGGGATGAGAAGGGGGCTAGGAAGCTCCGACTACGGTCCTACAACACCAATCCGAACGTGGTGGAATACGTCGGCCGTTAGGGCTGTCACCACCTAGGGCTACCACAACTATCCGTGGGACTGGGTGCAATCTAAGGTAACCTCTAGTCTAGACACCATGTCCACACTATTAATTACTACTCTAATCATCATGAATAACCGAGCACTCAATACGGCGAAGATCCCATGCAATTATATAACAACTATATTCTAATCAATAACATGAAAGGCATAAAAGTACTAGAAAAGATAGATCTAATTATGGCATAAAGTCTAATAGAGTTGAGATACAAAGATATACCGCGATCAAGACTTCTCGAGCGGAACGCCAGTTCCGCTCTCCCTAACTCTCTACTAGATCTATTCTATTACATTGTAGCCTAATCTAATTCTCCAGCGGCCGTGCCTCCATCGATGAGATATGAAATTGATGTATGAGATGATCTGAGATTGAGGGGGCACGGGGCTACTTATATAGTCGGGAGGAGGTGCGGTGTTGGACTTAGATACAACTTCGTACTCCACCGTAAGCCCTCGGATCAAACCGACATTAAACGAGCGGATTAGATTGCGTCTTAGAGGCGGTTGGAGAAGCTTCGAAGGCGTGGCCCGCTTGGACCGGGGGCAGGCCGGCGGCTAACTATGAGGCCGGCCGGCCCGCGGTGGGTCCCACCACAGGTCCCGCGACGCGTCGTCGTGGCTTCGGAGTCTTCTAGATGATGTTTTTCTTGGGTGTTAAGTTTCGTTCACGTCGGGGTAATCCCGGAGCCTTCTAGACTTGTTTCGAGTTGGATTGCATTACATTCGCTCGGTCATATGACACGTCAATTACATTGTTTTCTGTTAAGTCCCTCGCAAATCACAACTTTACCAAAACTTCGTGGAAATCGTTAGTAGAAACCCCTAATAAGGTTATCTAATTATATTTTAGTCCTTTTCCATATTTAGTTGACAATTAAAAGTATACGTTAACATGTGTCAACACCCTCCCATCCTCATTCTTCTCTCTTTTCATCACTTTGGTGCTCTAGATTTAGATCTAGATCTAGTTTTCATGGAGGAGAGAGAAAACTGATCTAGGTCTTTGATCTACTACTATTCTCTTCTAATCCTTTTGCCTATATCTTTTTCTTTGCTTGCGTAAGGTTTGTAAGCATGGATAGGTCATTATGGATGTACCGGACATCGAGATTAGAACCGGAGTACCCGTTTAGGTGAAAATGTTTCTTTTGCCCGCCGTGAAAAAAACATCGCCTCGAATCGAGAATCGGATGACAACCATATGTCCGAGTTGTTGCTATAAGAACTTGTAAGGCCAAAAAGACGCCGTGATGCAATCTCACTTGATAATGTTTGGTTTCATAAAGGATTACACGCGGTATAGATTTTTCATGGTGAAAAGCGGATCACGAGTATCGGTGCATCTTGAGGAAACTCATCGATGTCGATGGCGGTGGATAGCCGACCATGAGGACAAAAACTACCTTCATCATCATTAGCTGGCGGGTATGGCATTGCTGGTGACAATGCTCCGGATCATGATTGCATTATGATGGATGATTTAGTCCAAGACATGGTGGCTCGATGGTGGGGGGGCAATGATGGGGATGGTGAGTCGGGCAACGTGATAGAGCAAGAGGATGCGGAGATTTACGAGGAATTAGCTAACCCATTCAACTATGAAGACATTCTGTTTGGGGAGCCCAAGGTGGCTGGCTAATTTCAAAGAGATGAAGTAGGCAGCAATTAATCCGCTTTATAAGGATTGTCCAAGTAGTGGGTAGGGCTGCATTTTAACCTCTAGATGCTGATGTCGATCTCGATCTTTGAAGGCTCATTTTGGCTTGTTTGACACTAGCTTTAACGAGCTATTACGTATTCTTGCTTCCACATACCCAAAGGATAATAAGGTGCCCGCCAATACCTATCGGGCAAAGAAGCTAATCCAACCTGTGGCACTAAAGCTTAAAAAGTTCCACGCCTGCCCTAACCACTGTATCCTATATCGGGGCTAGTATGAGAACTTGGAGACCTGTACGCACTACGGCATGAGTCAATATAAGAGGAATGCTGGTTTTCATGTGGATGCAAATGATGAGGGAACCTCGAGTGGGCCAAGGAAGAAGACGGCCAAGAGGAGTAGTGCCAAGTAGATCTCGTTTCATGAGGAGGAAGCAGAGGGTTACACACAGAGAAAAAATCCTACCTTGTCGATGTGGTACATGCCCATCATTGATCGCCTATGTGCTATATTCAGGAACCCCGAGGATGCCAAGCTAATGTCCTGGCATGCATCTAGTGATCGCACGAAGGAAAATGGCAAGCTGTGACACCTCACCGATGGCCAGCAGTGGAAGCGTTATTGACAGTAGTTAACAACTATTTTAAACCATCAACGAAACACAAAAAGGGTATAAAATGAAAATCAACATAGACTTAGGGGTTAAACTGATAGAGTTCCATAGTTTTGGTGAATCTGTATTATTTTAGGGATTAAAACAGGAAAAGAGACAAGGAATATTGAAAGCATACGTATCCAGGGCGTAATCCAAGCGGACACCAACAAAAGAAGGATCTAGAAGGCATGAGAGACCACGCCACACAAGATGGGACCCACCTGTCACTGGGATAGGTCGGCCGACCCCACTTGTAGTTTGGCCGACCTCTGGGCCCACCGTCACGACCACCTTCCTACGTCGGTTTCCACCGCCTCTAGGATTTCATCTTAACCATTGATCAAGGTGCTTTTGATCCGAGGGCTACGGTGCATCCTAGGCCCCTATATAAGTCAGCCCCCACCCCCTGGGCTGAGGCTTCTCAATGCATTTGATCATCAAGTCATCAGATCCCAATCCTTAGAGTTCTACCATAGTTAGGGCATAGCTATCTAGGCTAGTTCTAGATGGAGGCAAGCTTGTCTTGAATTCTCGATCGTCAAAAGAGGCGCGTGGCCGGAGGCCTCTGTATCTTCTCTCTTGTATCTATCGTAAGTATTTGTTAGCTACATTTGTTATGACTTTGCTCTATTCAATATTTATATTCATAGTTATATGGTTCATTGTCTACTTTGATTATATACTTTGTATAGCTAGATTGCCTTTATATTCATCCATAGAATCGTATAGCGCTCACTTAGATGTACATTGGGTGAGTGGTCAACAGCGTGTAAGCGTGGTATTTATACATTGTTTTCCTGCGGTTACACCCTATATTCTCGGGGTCATGTGGTAGATCGTGGATGTGATACTCCTATTGAGTCCTTCATAGTCCACTCTCAGAATGTAGGGCTAGTAGAGATTTATTACCAAGGTACACTTGTTCTGTTCTTGATCTTCCTTAGTAATGTTCACTATGTGTAGATATAATGCTCTCTTGCCATGATTACTAGGTGTAGTTGCAATAATCTTAGTCTACAATTAACATATGATTAAGAATGACTTAGGATTATTTCTCTATTCTCACCATGCTAGTATTGCCTTATGGAACACTCTGAGTGATATACCATGATCTATGACTTGGCATTTATCATATCTATACATTTATCTTGTGACTAATCCCTGTTATAAGTAGCTAGATTTGATATGATTTACTCTCCATTACAAAACATGCAAGTGAGACATCAATTTCCTATAACCATCCCTTCTCTGTGGTAAAATATAAATAACGATACCTGGAATTACTCCCTGTGAAATGCTACAATGGTATTTTATCTATGCGCTTGTGGATATCATCTTCATATATTATTATCTCAAGGATTCAAGTAAGCATATGTACAAATACCATCCACACCTCTCTAGCATTACCTAGTACCGAGCTGATGCTTGAGAGTGTAGTGGTTCTTGGCACCATATCGGGGGCGAGATTAACTCCACCTTTGGTAGTGATGCTAAGCAATATCAACAAGCATTTTTTGGCGCCATTGCTTGGGAAGGTTGCCGGGCATACACGGAAAAAATTGATATCACTTGAATCACTAAATGGATTGAGGACCCATTTATCACTACTCTAACAGGCTTACCCTTGTTTTGTCTACTTATGTTTATCTTATGCGGGATAATGTATGAATTGTGGGAATCTTCCCGAAAACTTCATTGACAAAATCGAATTGCTATTTAGAAGGGTGAAATCAGTTCAGGAAAAGTACAACCACCTTCTATTATAAAAGATCATCATATAAGGCAAAGTTTAACACTAGAATTTGAGGCCATGGCCAACAAGACACTCTGCGAGTTCTCTCGCTCCAACTACGGCCAACATCCACACTAGGCGGCAATTGACATTGGAGACAATGCTTTTGAGCTAATGCCCGCCTCATCAACATGGTAGAAGCTAGCCGCCTATGGAAAGGCACATGAAGATGCTAGTGCTCATCTCCAACACTTTACGGAGATTTGGCACTTTCACCATTAAAGGAGTACCAAGAGACGCTATACTACTCCGCCTCTTCCCATTCTCACTTTTGGGAAGGCAAAGCGGTGGTTCTACACTAACAAGGAGAAGAACACTACATGTTTACTCTGCTCCACTGCCTTCCTAGCTATGTTCTTTTCCATAGGCAAGACAAATCCCTTACGTGGGAAAATATCAAGTTTTCAACAACAAAGACGATGAATCTGTCCCCTGAAGCGTGGGATTTCAAGACTACATTTTAGAATGTTCACATCATGGGATGGAGAGTTGGCTACTCATGCGGACTTTCTACCACGGGCTCACTAACAACACCCGTGAGACAATGGATCTTTTCTGCCGGAGGTGCTTTCTAATCACTTACACTATCACAAGCCACTCGATCTTGTGGAAAAGATGGCTTTCAACCAAGGTTGGAATGAAGAATGTCAACCCGGCAAAAGAGGAGGAATGCACCGGCTCAAGGAAGTAAACATGTTGTCTACCAAGATGGACCTAATAATGAAGAGGCTCCGATGAGAGAGCCAGCGATAAGAAGGAAGTCATGCAAATTCATGATTCTCGCATGACATGTGAAGAGTGTGGTAACACTAGGCATTCGGCAACAAGCGCCCAAAAGATTGAAGAGGATGTGAACTACATCAACAACAACAACAACTATCATCCTCAAATGAGAATCAAGGCTGGAATTAGCAAGGGGCCTAACTACTCGGTAACTATCAAGGTAACAATAATTTCAATAATTACAATCAGCCACCGTTGAGAGAGTGAGTCCTTAGCCAAGGAAAAGTTATGGAGAATCTGTCTAGAAAATTAGCTTCTAATGATAAAATGCTAGGAACTATCAACAATAGAATGGATAGCTTTTCTTTTACAATTAACTATTAGCAAAACTTCAATAAAATGATAGAATCCTAGATTTCCCACCGGCAAGATCTGCTCCACCAACCACACCGGGTAAGATTCGGGCGGTCGGAAGAATTAGAATTTGCAAATCTTGTCGATATATTCAATGCCGTCTACTACCACAAAGACTTCTTATCTGGAGGATGGAAAGATGACACAATGCCAACCAAGAAAGGAGATCTAGGAAGACCAGTCATCCCCATCACCATTGGACACAATGCAGAAGCCTATGTGGATGATGTGGTTGTCAAAACCCAAAATCCCAAGACATTGATCGATGACCTGACTAAAACATTCAGGAATATCAGGAAGTATCAATGGAAGCCCAACCCAACTAAGTTACAATGGGATTGAGGCCAGTCTGAAGTAGATCAAGGCGATTACTTAGATGGAGCCCCCACAGTCCATCAAGGACGTCTAGAAGCTTACGGGGTGCATGGCCGCCCTCAATAGATTCATCTCAAGGCTTGGCATGGAAAGGGCCTACCTTTCTTCAAGCTGCTCAAAAAATCAAGGAGATTGAAGTGGGATACCGAGGCAAATAGTCCTCACTCTACCCGACAAAGAAGAGCACCTATTGCTATATGTTGCAAATAACCAATGTGGTCGAGATGGCAATCATGGTTGAGCGAAGCGAGGAAGGCCACGTATACAAGGTATAATGGCCGCCTACTATATCGGTGAGGTCTTGTCAGAATCCAAGGTCCCAAGACCTACATGTTCAAAAGTAGTTTACGCCTATTGATCACATCACGCAAGCTCCGCCATTATTTTGATGGGCTCAAGATTTGGTGGTGACCGACTACCCACTTTCGGCGACGTGCATTGCAATTGTGATGGCACGGGCGCATATCAAGTGGGCAGTCCAGCTAGGGGCTCACCATATTGATTTTACACCTCGAAAGGCCATCAAATCTCAAGCATTGGGTGATTTTGTAGTCTGAAACATTATATCAAGTATTTTGATGGTTCACTTGAAGCTAGAAGGGGCAGGAGCAGCGGTGCGCTTCATCTCGCCACACGGAGAACAGTTCAAATATGTGTTGCGAGATCCTGCGGTCGAGTACGGCTTTGTTGCATCGGGCCACGCCTAGCCAACTCACTCAGCATAAAATGCCTACTGGAGTCTCACGGTAACTCCTCCGTGGTAATAAATCAAGTCAACAAGGACTGGGACTACACAAAAAGAAACTATGGACGCCTCTTGTGCAAAGGTCCAAAAGTTTGAGAAGCATTTCTTGGGGTTGGAATTCCACTGCGGAGGGGTGGATTGTATGAAGAGGCAGGATCCGATGATTCACCGACGCATCCCACTCACCGAGCTCTTTACTCAGCAGTAACTTTGTTGGTGTGCAACTTCTCCGGATCTGCCATGGTCATTCTTGGCTCCTTCCAGGCGTTTAGTGCGGCCTCCTTCTGGTCCGACGGCGGCGGATCCTGTAACTTTGTCGGTGTGCAACTTCTCCCGGATCTGCCATGGTCATTCTTGGCTCCTTCCGGGCTTTTAGTGCGGCCTCCTTACGGTCCGACGGCGGATCCTTCTTCCCCGCCTTCTTGGATCCGCTGAAGGTCGGCTTCCCTTCTTTTGCTTCCCCATTGCACGAATGTATGCTGGGAGTTTCACTCGCATTTAGTGGTGGAGAGCGGATTAGGGTTTGTTGGCTCGAATGCGGCGGTGCAAGGAGGCAGAGGAACAAATGGGCGCAAGAGATGGCGAAGGCGCAAATGGTAGGGTGAAGAATTTTTTTACCCTAAGGATGATTATTTGTATGCGCAGTCGGCTCCATTCGCTTGGAAGCTACCATTGTGATTGCGACGCGCCGCGATTTTTTGCCATTACCGCCCCAACGGGCAGATGTCTTTTCACTGAAGGGGTGGCACGCGGTTCGAGTAAGTGGCTACGCGTGCACTAAATGGCCCATTACTACTTCATTGTCAAGCCTGGCTACGGTTAATAACCTCCAGCCGGTTCCCACCATTTTAATCATAACTCTCAATTGGCTTAACCAAAAAGTGGTGAATAAATACATCCTGGAAATCTACAGGAACTTTCCTACAACTTTTGTTTTAGTGTCTAGAGCAAATTCTGGTTCTAAATAGGTCGAATAATTAGTTGAAAGATTCTGCATATGAAAATTCTAG